>PVHX01008764.1:0-64487 GCA_004024805.1 Geosciurus inauris
TGGAGATCAGTGCTCTATCTGATGTGCGTGTGGCAAAAATTTGCTCCCAGAATGTAGGCTCTCTGTTCACCTCATTGATAGTTTCTTTTGCTGAGAAGAAGCTTTTTAGTTTAAGTCCATCCCATTTATTGATTCTTGCTTTTATTTCTTGTGCTATAGGAGTCTTGTTAAGGAATTTGGGGCCTAATCCAACGTGATGGAGATTTGGGCCTACTTTCTCCTCAATTAGACACAGGGTCTCTGGTCTAATTCTTAGGCCATTGATTCACTTTGAGTTGAGGTTTGTGCATGGTGAGCGGTAGGGGTTTAGTTTCATTTTGCTGCGTATGAATTTCCAGTTTTCCCAGCACCATTTGTTGCAAAGGCTATCTTTTCTCCAATGTATGTTTTTGGCACCTTTGTCTAGTATGAGATAGCTGTATTTATGTGCATTACTCTCTGTGTCTTCTATTTTGTACCATTGGTCTACATGTCTATTTTAGTGCCAATACCATGCTGTTTTTGTTACTATTGCTTTGTAGTAAAGTTTAAGGTCTGGTATTGTGATGCCTCCTGCTTCACTCTTCTTGCTCAGGGTTGCTTTGGCTATTCTGGGTCTTTTATTTTTCCAAGTGAATCTCATGATTGCCTTTTCTATTTCTATAAGAAAGGACTTCAGGATTTTAATTGGGATTGCATTGAATCTGTATAGCGCTTTGGGCAGTATGGCCATTTTAATAACATTGATTCTGCCTATCCAAGAGCATGGGAAGTCTTTCCGCCTTCTAAGATCTTCTTCAATTTCTGAGAAAGAGAAATTTTAAGTAAACTCCAGAGTTACATGAGGAAGTGATCTCCTACAACAGTTGCAGCTGGTGCTGTTTTGCTTTTCTTCTGGAAACTGGTGGGCAGGATGAGGTCAAGGGGTTGAAGAGAGTAGGAGAGTTTGGAATGGCCACAGGGACTGCATATATGAGGGGGAGTCAACAAGAGTTAATAGATTGCTAAGGGTTGGGAGAACAGGGCTAAAGTTAAATGAGATGATGGTGCTATGTCCTACCCAGCAGGACAGATGTATTTTCTCTGCGATGTCATCAACAACTAATCATCCAACCCAAAATATTAATAATGCTGAATTTTGAAAGCCCTGCCCTGGAAACATTCTAAGTGTTTCAGAGTCACATGTGGCTGGCAGCTACTCTACTAAGCAGCAGTGATACAGACATTTCTAACATTGCTGATAGAAACTCTATTAGACAACTCTAGTCTGGAAGATTTTCAAGACCTTTTTTTATCTTTGAGGTCACAAGCAAAAGAGTGAAAGAAAAGAGGAAAAGAGCAAAATTATAAGGGTTCTAGGAGAAGAAAAAAAGCAAAAGAAAGAAATAAAACTGCCTTCAAAAGCACCAATTACCAATTAGAGCTACTAAATGTAGTTAATATCTGAAATAGCCCATAATTTGGTTTTAGACATATTGTTCATACAAAAGTATAGTATTTGGATCAAATGAACTATTGTCTCTCTATGGGCATATTGACAAGTTAAAGGCCACCTTGGAGTCTACTATTGCACACTACTTGTCGGACAAGTCCTTTTCCTCTTTCTTGTTGTCGCACTGCTAAAGCTATACCTGCACAGCCTTAGCTCTTTTCTGGGCAGAGAATGCCCATAATAAAGGTGTTCCTTAGAGTAAAATAAGCAGTAAATAGGATTTACAATTAATATTATCTCCTTGGCTTTAATAATGACTGGTTTTAGTTTTCCCGTTGGGTACTGAAATAAAATACTCTTTTACTCACACTACACCTGCATCCAACTCTGGGCATCTGATTCCTGGAGAAAAACGGACTGTTTCTGATGTCATTAAATATCTAAATGGCTTCCAGGCAGAAGAGAAATGTTTACAACATCCAGGACTTAGAGATAGGAGAGGTGATTACTGAATGTACTTTCAGTGGAATGCTGGGAATTATCTGATAGATACCTGGTGGATTAATTAAATCTCGGGCTATTTAGGAGAGGTTAACTCATAGAAAACCAATAGTAATGCAAAGAGTTCTTCTCCATAGCAATGCAAATGAAAATATCTGTAGAGACAGCATTGATTTCCCTGACAGAAAAGATAACCCCAAAGTTCTCAATTTATCACCTTTACGGTATTGACCAGCTTTGCATTCATGAACATATTCCCTTTAGCAATTTTTTTCCACTGCCTTAACTATATAAATATGTCCTTATATTTTGTTTCAAACTATTTTAGCATCTCTTTATTAATTAATGGGTTGAATAAAACTTAAAAATGTTTAGTTGATATTTCTATGAGAGTCAAGCTTAACTTTTTAAAAATTATACTTAAAAGAAATCTAACTGGGTCAGGTATTGTTCCTAAATCAAACGCAGTGGATCAAGTGGGTTTGTGGCAGCCACAGTTTTATAACATATGACAATGAGAACTTCCCGACAGTTTGTGCTAAATATCTTCCAATTCACCCTCAAATCCATTTGGCACACTTGGGAGAACAAAACAGAATTGATTTATCTGAATCACTTCACTGGACTCTCTTAAGCCAGGGTTGGGACTAAAATGAGAGAGGAGAGGCACCTAGGACACAAAATTTAAGGAGGCACCTACTCTCAGGCTTGACTCTGCTATTACACAGACCTCATAATAAGCAACTTCTTAAAATTTGTGCCCTTTCTTGCCTCACTGTAAATCCTGACTTTTGGTTGATTTTATCCAATGAGATGCACCACAGGTTTAAGAGGCAAGAGGAAGTTAGGGGTCAGGAATTATTAGTTTAGCTTCCTCCTCAAGGCATTGCTATGGGCTGGCACCACATCCGGCTCTCTTTGGATTCTGTGAGTCCCTGTTTCGTTTCCCTTCAGCCTTATGGGCCTGGGATGGCTAGTGCTGGGGCACTACATGAACCCTCACAGTAGCCTCTTATTAAATGATTCTGAAATCATCCACTTTGATTGTACCACCCAATTCCTGCCTGGGATCTTTTAGCAAGGCCTGAAAGTAGCACGGGCTGCTTTGAGAACAGTGACTGCTCCATTCCAGGAGTATTCTAGCCAGCGCTGCATGGGCAATGCTGGGAAGGAACACTCTGCTCTAGGAAAAGGCAGAATTGTTTCCCTATGATTTCTAAATACAAAGGCTGCACAGTTCAACAAAAAGCTATACAGTGTGTGTATGTGTGTGTGTGTGTGTGTGTGTGTGAGAGAGAGAGAGAGAGAGAGAGAGAGAGAGGGAGAGAGATAAGGATAGGGAAAAAGAAGAGTAAGTCAGAAAGGAGAAATCCATTCCTTGTTATCAAATTCATAGTTAAGAGAGATATGTTAATGTTAACAGGGACAGTTACATTAGTAAAAGAGAGTGCTGGAATTGAGTGATTTTGCTGGATCAAACTTGTCAAAATTGGCAAAACAAATTTTTTTTTAATGTGACTATCTGACTGTGGGCTCCAAGTAAAGTTAAATAAATCTTATTATGCTCAGTTATAGATTTGCTTATGCCAAGGACCAATTACTCAATTTAACTGGAAGAAAAATTTCCAGATGTGCTGCATATAGTTTGATAAAGATGATAAAATGTCATATCACATTTAACTATGTGATGTTCTCATAGAAAGCATTCTTTATGGGTAGATATCCTATGATAAATTTCCATTATTCATACAGGAACAAGTAGGAACTTAGACTGAGCCAGACTGGAGCAGGCATGGAAATGGGTGAGGCTGGTCCAGGGTACTAGAATCTGAGTTCCTTGGGAGTATGGCTCAGAAAGCAAGGGAAGATTGATAACTTGCAAACAATTTGAGTTGCTGTAGCAGTTTTCCCTGCCACCCCACTTACATTCATTCTGGGCCTGTACCTGTGTCAGATGCAGAGGATCCAAAGGTTCTAAGACAATAATCTGCCCTATAAGTCTTTCCCAGTTCTGGCAGCATTGACTGAATGATCTTTTAAATCTTAAATGCTATGTGATAGAGAGTTTGAAGGAGGTAGAAAATAATACCTATCTTCCCCACTCAAATTGGAAAGCAAGTGATAGATAGATGTAGCAGGTAGGCTGATGGCAATCATAATAGAGTTCAAGCTGTTTGGACAGCATGACTTAGGTTTGAGAGCTAAATGCACTCAAGTAGGACAGTGTTCTGCCTCTCAGTCACCAACCGTGACATTGCTCATCCAATGTAACATGTGAAACTACAGAATGCACATGTTTACCAAGGACTACTGCTCCTTTTGAATTAGGGCAAAAAGAGAAAAGGATCAATTCCCTACTGCTTATAGTCTTTTAATAGATAAGTCTTAGGTTGATTGCTACCAGCTCCAATCAGGCTTCGCACTCTTCAGTGAGAAGTAATGGGTGGGGTATGAGACCACTGGTGCTACTATAAGGAAGACGATGTACACAGGAAAACTAGAGAGGTAGGGAAATAAGTGTTCTTTACTAATTTTTCCTTACTTAATATGCATAATCATTAAGTTTATGGTCAATTAGATGAGTTCCTATCATCCCCTGGAAAGGAGATTAGCAGTTATCAGGAAAGTTATGCTCTCATTTTTATAAGACTGTTTCAATACTGTGTCTACTTGGCTTCTCTAAGGAGTGTTGGTCAATAATGTAAATTTTGCATCCAAAAGACTTTAAAATATATTTTAATCGCTATATTAATTAAATTAACTCCAAGACCATGGTGTGTCAAGGTCAAAAAGAGAGGCTAGGCACCTATGTGCTTAGTTGGCTCAGGGGATCTCAGGTCATCTATTGCAGTACCTTAGTAACCATAGACCTGTAAGTCATAGAAGGTAGATGTCTTGCCTACTGTGGGCTGGTGCTATAGAAATGTTAAAGAAAAAACTTTAGACAATTTAGATTTAGCAGGGTTTGAAAAAGAATGATTGATGAATAAGGCAGCACTTCAGAACCAGATGTTCAGAGAACTTTGCCCAGCAGTGTGAGCAGTGAACTTGTATAGGCTGAATGTAGAAGCAAAGTAGAAAAATCACATGAGTGGCTACAGCTAGCCATCTGTTTGGGCTTGGTGTGATGAGGCATTTGCCTTTTTTTTGGTACAGTGTGATGTGCTGGCTGCCTGTATTGCTGAAACCCACTCCTTGTGATTGGTTGAAACTGAGCTATTTGTCACATTCCTAAATGGGGTTCCAGTTTATTTATATTGAGTTAGGCTGCCTTTAGTTAGGAACTCAAAGCATGGACACTGCCTCAGGATAATGGGCTTCCTACTTATTTAACAGAAATAAGCAGACCAGAGTCTCCTGGTGATGCATCTGAGAGAAAATTCATGGATCTCTGACAGCTTTTTCATGGGCTTAGTGGTTCCTTTTTGGCCTCTAGGGCACTTACACAGAGTCAAAAGCAACTTTCCAGTGGGGTGATCCACAGATCCAAACTGGCCAGCTAAGCCCACAGTACAGTACCATCTGCATCACTACTTGTGACTCAGACTAGCCTTTGAGGCCATGTTCAGATATCATCATAGAACAGAATCCAAGTCTGACCTTGACTCCATTGCTTGAAAACCCAGCAGCTGTTGGAGAGAAGATAGATTCAAGCTGAAAGTAGAAGAGAAAGGTGCCGAGGTTAGGTTGCCACCTTCTCAGAATCCACTGCTCCCAGTTATGAAGTTGCTTGAATGGAGGATCCTCAGCCAAATGTAATTTTAAGTTGCTTCAATACTTCAATACCAGTTTCTTAAAGGATAAAGCTCAGAAGCACCAACAGAAACTTCCAAAAAAGTTTAATACACAAGCCCTCAGTTCTTCAGGCTACTGTGGGTTGAAGTCTGCATACTACAGTTACCTATAGCATTTAATTTAGGAAAGATTGGAAGGAGACTTCTGAGAACATCTTTTAAGAAGTTATACTTAAGTAAGACCAGCCTGCGGGGGACAGGTAGAAGTAGAAAAGGAATTTTTACTGAATGCTACAGTGCTCAAAATATTATGTATTATTGAATCCTAAAAATACTAATATTGTAATAAAGTACTGTTGTCCCCATCGTAAGATGGAGAGAGAATAAACTGAGGCTTAAGATGCTTTATTTGCTCAAATGCACTCCTATCTGCCCTATCCCAAGGCTCACACTTCATTGTTTCAGGAAAAACTACCATCATCCCTTGTACCAAAATTAGGAATGTGTCCTCCTTCCTGTTATTCTTATTGTTGCTACTTAAGAAGAGTTTGTGACCCGGCAGAAGACCTGGGAAACTGTTCTGCTTTATAGTGACTCTAAAGGAGGGAAGTCAGGGGAGAATGGATGACAACTCCAACAGAACCGAGGGAAAAAGAAAAGTGACTCATACTGAGCGGCAGCAGCTTTCCCACTTTCGCAGCGCTAAACAGAAAGACCGGAAGCGGCGGAAGCTCCGCCCCACCTCCTACGCCTGAGCCCTCAACCTCCTCCCCCTGGGAAGTTCTCAGAGGCTTCCAAAACCTTCGCTTAAATGCTGCTAACCCAACCCGCCTCTCCTCAAGTACTAAAAGTGAAGATTTTAAAAAACCTTTTCCTACTCGACTTTCTCTTTTAATTATTGAACTTATATAATTATTGCTTTTTACTATTTTTACTTAAATTTTATGGGATAAAATTGTAAATTAAGAAGTCTTTTGTGGGTTAACCTTGGAATGTATCGCTTCCAAGGTTTTTTTCTTTCCCCATGTGGGAAATTGAACCCATGGTCTTGCAGGTACAAGTGCTCTACCGCCCAGCCCCCCAAGATTATTTTTATGTAAAATACATTGAGAATTCCAAAGAAATGGGTTACAAATGAACATGTGAAAGGCAATTTGTTTCTAAGATGACTTCTGCCTTTATGTTGAGTTTAATGAGAAATAAATAAGATGGTAATGTCAAAATATGTTTTATAGGCTTTGTTATCAAAGTTATTTAACTTACTAGGGATAAGTTATTATTATCCCTATTATTATAAGTTATCCCTATTATTATTATTTGACAATTCCTAAGAGTCAAATTTACACTTGGAAAAAGTATATAATAATGAAGTTCCAATATTTCTAACAAAAAAGTTACTCAAAATTTTACAAAACTCTTTTAATTGTATACATCGTTAATGTGATACTATTTAACCATGGTTCTCTAAAATGCTGATACATGATTAATTCCACAGTGATAAATTAATGGTATGCTCGTCTCATTTGATATTCAATTATAGAACAAAGCTATTGGCTTCTAATAGCAAATATCTGGTCAGTGCATGCCATTCTTGGTCTTGAATCCGACTTTACTGTAGGAATGCTAATGACTGATCAATCTAATTGAATAGTAAAAAGTCATGGACTAGTCCTTCTCATTGGTAATTATTTCCTAATGTCCCATTATTCACTAAAAAATGTTGAATTTTCTCCAACGGACCATTGTTGATTTGTAATTCCAGTTTCTATGCCTTGCTTTCTTATGCCATCCATTAGAACATTACTATTTGGATTTCTTTTATCATCTTCAAACTTGGTTATTTGCTTCTTGTTACCCAAATATTACTGTACAAATGACATCTTTGGAGGTCTTTAATCATCTTTCGACAAGTTTAACAAATCATCCAACGGTGTTAGGTCACTCAATTTATGAACTTCCAGTACATTTTTCAAAGGCTTTGAGTAGCCTTTAATAGGTGAGGCACTGAATTTGTGTGTGTGCATTGGTTTCACTGTAGAAAGCATTCTTTCAAATTTGTGAGTTTTATCACCCTTTTCTCGAATAATAGTTTTATCAAGATAGCCCATACATTTTTTTGTGAAACGAGAAAAAGTCGGTGAGATAGTATAACTTGCACTCCAAGGACTGGCTTTTGATAGCTGATCATAAGTGTCCTTCACTGTTCTTTGGTCCACTTTCAAAGGTGTGGCTTGTTTATCTTTTTCCATTGCTGTAGGCATAGTTCTTTGGGGTTCAGAAAAAGTAATCAATTGATTGCCAATTAAAGATTTGAGCAGTGCACAGTTTCTTTCAAAAGCAAAATTTGTTTTTTTACGATAAAGTTTTTCATTTTCCAAAAGATAGGGAGAAAGCCCATTTTTTGTCAAAAGTAACATTTGAATATATTTTGTATCATGGAAAATTATGGGATTTGTGTCCTTTTGTTCCTGTGAATTAAAGAAAAGACTACTTAGTCATAAGTCTATTGAGGTAAGAAAGCTATAAATATTTTAAATATGAAAATAAAATTTTCATATAAGATGAAACATTGGGCTGGCATTTTTTAAGCTTCTATATTCCATAAATTTAAAAAGCATACCAAAAAAAGATTATGTAAAAAAAATCATAAGAGACATAAGTGATTATAAACCAAAATTACACCTGGATATTCTAGTACATAATTCAAAAAGTTTAAAATTATCTGATAATGGTAATATCTATTGTATCCCAATGTTTAGCATAATACTTAGCACACAAAAAGTATTCAGTGTGGCTGGGGATATAGCTCAGTTAGTAGAGCTTATGCTTCACATGCATAAGACCTTGGGTTCAATCCCCAGCACAACCAAAAAAAAAAAAAGTATTCAACATATATTTGTGGAATCAAATAGGCAAAATAATAGGTTGACTTAAAAATAGAGCATTTTTACCACAATAATAGTGAAATCTGTTTGTATGAGTTATACTTTAAACTTTCCCCTCATTTCTGTTTTCATAATCTCTGTCTTGTCCAAAGTAGAAAGATTAACTCCAAAGAAACTGGTCAAATATGCATATTATCAGTAGTTAGTTTGCAAATGTGAGTCAATGATTGTTACTTTTTCTTTCAGACCATACCTATAGTGAAACAAGAAATTAAATTCAAGCCGGGCACAGTGGCGCGCACCTGTAATCCCAGCAGCTTGGGAGGCTGAGGCTGGAGGATTGTGAGTTCAAAGCCAGCCTCAGCAAAACTGAGACACTAAGCAACTCGTTGAGACCCTGTCTCTAAATAAAATACAAAATACGGCTGGGGATGTGGCTCAGTGGTTAAGTGCCTCTGCGTTCAATCCCCAGTAACCCTCCCCCCAAAAGAAATTAAATTCATCTTTTATGAGTGCTTTTAGTATGAAAGATACATTAATGCCTATGATTACTGGAAAGATAACAAAAAATCTAGTTTTGTGATGACAAGATTTCCTGTTTAGCCACAGTAATGAAAGTCTCATATTTTTGGTCTGCCTAAACACCTTAGGGAATTTCCTACCTTACAAGTATACGTGCCCTTAGGAGAGGCAGAAACTATCTTGGGCAGCCTCTCTGGGGCTCAGGCACAGGCTTAGGATTTAGGCTCTGCCAATCAGATACACCTAGGAAAGTCTTCAGTTCAGAAAAAGTGGGCAGTGTGAAAAATTGCAGACTGTGGAAACTACTCTAGTGAGGCTGGTAGAGGCCATATCCAGCTTTGAGAGGCAGGAAGGGCAAAGGCCTTAGAAAGTGTAATCCTCACCAGCATCGGACTTGTAAACTGATCTGTGACAATAGCAAGGGCTCCAGTGGGGCTGTCTGGAGCTATACTTGAGTGATTCTTGACTAGATAGCTTTTAAGCCAGGTTGTCTGTTTAGCCTTCCCTGAAGTTCATAGTATTGGTATTTATTAAATAATAGTAGATATTACCATTTGAGAAGTTTCTGTCTTTGCTAGACTAAGGTCGATTATTTTAGCATTTGGATTTTTCAGTTCATCCTCAAAGCACAAGGGGAGCAAGCTGTTCTTTCTTCCTAAACAGTTGTCATTCAGTGAATCACCTGTGATTGACATTTCTTTTGTACTGAAATCATTCATCGGTGGAGGAGACCTTCTTCTGAAAATGAACACAAGTTAAGGGAATTGTTTATTGGACTGATTTCAGGTTTTCAGTTCTTGTCTGCCTCCCTCTATCCCTAGAAGTCACTAATGACATCTCCAATCCCTGTTCCACAGACTTTCAACCAGATAAGATCATCAGTCTGGTTTGTAGGAGAAAACAGTGAAAGCAGAGGTGACAGCAAGACAGACCTACCTGGGCCTCTGGCTTTGAGGTGGGAAGGGAGTGCATTATGTAAGTCGAGGAGGGCACACAGGTAGAGAGGCTTCAGCCACACCCTTTGGTGAGAGTCTGAGAGAAGCTTTGCAGGGTAGATTCATGTCAATATAAGGTGACTTAAGTTTTGTTAAGGGGATGAAATGGGCATAAAGAGGATGCCAGGTCTTCCTTGGTTCACTCGGGACATGGATAGTGATTTTAGGCTAGCCAAGGGACTTATCATTGAAGCATGGAGGAAACTTGCAGCAAAGGTTTGGCACAGGTGAGGTATAGACAGCCTCACGGAAAGAGAACCACCCTGGAGGGCATGACAGAGCCGGCCTACCACACCGGTGAGAGTCAAGAATGGGCCCCAGCCAAGGTCAGAGAGAACACACCATGGATTCATGAATCCCGAGTTTGCTAATTCTGTCAGCACCACGAGAACGCTGACCAAGACCCTTGGTCAGGTACCTTTTCCTCATTGTCAGAGTTCATTGAGCCCCTCACCTGTATACTCCTCAGATATTGTCTTGGAAAGAAACAGAAGAATGAGTTAAACCTAAAGAGGCTATTCATGATTGCTCTAAACGAAGTTTGAAATACATTGGATTAATAGGACTTTTAAAAATTATACAGAGGTTGAGAGGCTCCTGAGAAAGATCAGAACTTGACACAAAAAACAAAGAAGCTACTTTTTTCACATCCATGTTATAGTGTAATTAAATTTATCTCTCTACTACAAAAACATAACTGTGTCCCCTCTGTTCATTTTTTTCAGGTCCTCCTCACCAGTTGGCTTTGCTCCAAGTCTGGATGTGATGCCTATTACTTGAGTAGACTTGGACCATTCACTGAATGACATTACAGAACTAAATGTAAAAAATAATCTAGAATAAATTCATTCTGGTCAATTATGAAGTAAAAGGAAGAACTCATCCTACTAGAAACATCACTGAACTGAATAAAATGTTAACATTTTCAAAGTAAATTACCTCTTATTTACATCATCTTCTAAGAAATCAATCGACTCCAATGATTTTCTAGTATTTTTTTGGATTTGAGCTGAAATTATAAAAGATTTTCATAAAAGACACATACCTATTATAGCATTTAGAAAATATCTTGTATAAAATATTTTACAACTTAAAATAACATGAAAGCTCCTGATCTGCAGTAGCTACTCAGTAAGCAAGTGATTCTTGAGTGAACAAGATAGAACTGGAAAAGACAGATTGAGGCTTTATAATGTTTGGTTAAGGCAGATGGAAAACACATGTGATCTCAAAGAGAGAGTCTCACAGAAGAGAGCTTTCCTAAATTTTCAAGCCTGGCTTTTGTGTCAGGTCATTTAGAAGCCTCAGATGGTTAAACACTGTTGCTGTGGAAGGAAGTCATTTAGCAGCTATCAAACAGATCCTGGCATGAAGGAAGTGCCCAAGGCTGAACTTTCCAAATATGCCAGGTGAACACCACAGCATTTTTCTGCTTTCCTAAGTGTTCTCTGATACACATGTTGTTAGTAACATATTGAGCCTTTTTCCTGTCCTCTGGTAGTTTATATTCTAGCGCAGTGCTTCTTAAACATTCCACATCATGGCAAACATTCTGATTACTACTATTTGTATAGTACACTGGGATACGCACTTGAGTAGACTGATGTGACAGGTTGTCATAAGGCCAGCTGAACAGCCTGAGGTCAGCTGAAGAAACAGTATTTTAACATACCTGTTTTAGAACTCCCTCTATGGGATTACCACTCTCAGCTAGCAACCCAGTGGGTGGAGCATCACTCCAGAAGACTGATACTGCTGAGAAGAGAAGCTGATAATATTTTCAACTCCACTGGAAAGAATTCTTTACCTTTTCATCAAAATTTTTTTCTTTTCTAATTCTTTTTCACTGTTTAATTGTGACCTTAATGGTACATGGACATTTATATAGTTTCCTATTTTTTTCTTCTCATTTTTAGCATTTTTGAGGCCAGTTATTTTACATGGATTAGTTTTTGTGAACTAGGATGTTTGACTAGTATATTTTAGTTTTGCTTTATATTCTTTTATTTTTATTTTTTTAAAAAATTTTGCTTTATATATTTTTTCTGTTTTGCTTGATTCTCTCTTTTCTTCTGCTAACAGCCCATCTTTATTCTTTTTTCACTCTTCTTTTAATCTTTTACTTCTGTCTTCTCTCCTCCTTCATAATCATCACATCCTATATCACTGCTGTTCTCTCCTTGTCCACCATTTGAAAATGTAAACTCTTTTGCAAACTTGCTGTATTTATTATAGGCAATAACTGATCATAGCATTTCTGTTTACTGTGATAATTAACATTGTAGATGTCATAGTAGGAATTATTTGGTTTAATGCTGTAAATTGTTTGCATTGGTTGTTGTTATTATTTGTCTCCCCCTAAACAGTGAGGTACTGGAAAGCTTCAGGGACACTGTAAGTCCACAGGCTAGAAACTACTGCCTTAGATCTATACTGTTAGATGGGTAGACACACAAACAATATGAAAAAGCAAGGGAATAAATCACCTCAAGCAAACCAAGAATAGTCCAATAACAGAAACCATCAACACTACAAGGGAAGAAATGTCAGAGGAGTTTAGAATGTGCATGGTTAAACTGATCTACAAAGTAAAGGATGATGTAAGAGAGCATATACCAGGAACAAAAGATCATTTCAATAAAGAGATAGAGGGTGTGAAAAAAACAAACAGAAATTCTTGAAATGAAGAAAACAATAAACCAAATTAAAAATTCAATAGAAAGCATCACCAACAGACTATACCACTTGGAAGACAGAATCTCAGGCAAAAAAGACAAAATATATAATCTTGAAAACAGAGTTGACCAGAGAGAAGATGTTAAGAAACAATGAACAGAACTTCCAAAACTTATGGGATAACATGAAAAGCCCAAATTTAAGAGTTATCAGGATAGATGAAGGCACAGAGATACAAACCAAAGGCATGCACAATCTTTTCAATGTAATAATATCAAAAAATTCCCCAAATCTCAAAAATGAAATAAAAAATCAAATATAAGAAGACTTACAGGGCCCCAAATGTGTAAAATTACAACAGACTCACATCAAGGCACATTATAAGGAAAAGTATAGAATGAGTAAGTATAGAATTTTAAAGACTGTGAGGGGTAAATATTAGATTACAGATAGGTAGAAATCAATACGGATCTTATCTGATTTCTCAACTCAGATCCTCAAAGCTAGGAGCTCCTGGAATAACATATACCAAGCTCTGAAAGAAAATGGATGCCAACTAAAAATCCTATATCCATCAAAATTAAGCTTCATATATGAAGATGAAATAAAAACCTTCCATGATAAACAAAAATTAAAATAATTTGCAACCAGAAAGCTTGCACTTCATAATATTCATAACAAAATATTCCATGAAAATGAATGGGAAAAAAAGTGAAAACCAGCAAAGGGAGAAACAACACTAAAGGAATGGTCAATCAGTTTCAGGAGAAACTAAGTCAAATTAAAAACTAGAAATAAGCCAAATCATATCTCAATAATAACCTTGAACATTAATGGCTTAAACTCATCAATCAAAAGACATAGACTAGCAGATTGGATTAAAAAATAAAGACCAACAATATGCTGTCTCCAAGAGACTCACCTCATAGGCAAAGACATCCACAGACTGAAGGTGAAAGGATGGGAACAAATATACCACTCACATGGAGTCATTACTTTCTCTGGATCATGACTATTACTTCAGACATATTCAGACTCAGAGACAAAATTCTCCTAACTTAGAGGAGCAAGGTATAGAAAGGAAGGTTGACAACAGAAGAGACAGGAGACTATTTCCTAGGAACCATAAAAATAATCGTAGGGAAATTTATTTCCATAAACTATATATTTAGTGAAACCTTCCCTGACTCTAAGGTGATGGTGGCGGTCATTCTCTATTTGCATGTGAGGTGTCAGATTTCATTTTTTAAAATCTCTTTCTTGGATAAGCAATTCAGTTTCCAGAAGAATTTAGTCAAAGAAAGGACTTGCACCCCATGGGCTGTTTGATGGAATAATTTCTACAGTGCACATGTCCAAAAATGGTTCCTAGGAAATGGTCTCCTGTCTCTTCTGTTGTCAATCTTCCTTTCAACACCTTGGCCCTCTAACTTAGGATGATTTTGCCTCTGAGTCTGAATACGTCTGAAGCAATATTCATGATCCAGAGAAAGAAAGGACTAGCCATGGCCATCACATTTCTCTCAAAATGCTGCTAACATGGACTTGGAATACTCACAACAAGGACTCACAACAAGGAAAGAAATCTCACAGGCAGAGCTTCTGTTCTTCTGCAGACCCCAAGGTGAGTGTGTGCATGGAGTCTGTATGGTGATGCTGGAGGACAATTAATGGGGATATTTTCCGAATATTTTCTACTGTTGTTCCTTTCTCCCAGGAAAAGGAATTGCTCCCTGACATTTGGAATATTCTTTCATATTGCTTCATATTGTAATACATAACAGATTTTCTTTGTGTCTAGAATAAACTACCCTACAGTGCTTTCAATCTAATAAACGTTCTGTCTCTATTTTTCTTTTCTTTCTTTCTTTTTTTTTCTTTTCTTTTTTTTTTTTTTTTTTTTTTTTTTTTTTTTTTTTTTTTTTTTTTTTTTTTTTTTTTTTTTTTTTTTTTTTTTTTTTGGTCAACATTCCCAGAATTCTTAATTTGGGACTTAGATTTTTTAACAAAAGGTTTTTAAAAATGCTTCTATAGAGTGATTCGAGAAATTTTTAGAGATCTGCTTCCTAAAAGAGTACAACACCCTGCCACTGCTCTTAGGGACATTTCAAAGGAGATGTGAGAACTTTAGAAGATAATGTAGTAAACAGATTGCCTTCTTTTTTTTTTTTTTTAATTTTTTCTAGTTGTAGATGGACACAATGTCTTTATTTTATTGCTTTAGTATGTGGTGCTGAGGATCGAACCTAGGGCCTCATGCATGCGAGGCAAGCGTTCTACCGCTGAGCTGCAATCCCAGCCTCCAGATTGCCTTCTTAACCAATCCTTTCTTCTCCATCTTGACTAGCAAACTTCAGAGCTAATTTTCACCCCAAAATGATTTTCTTCAAGGGATGCTAAAGTCTTCCAGCTCAGTAAATCTTGAATGATCTAAGTGTGTGTTTTTCAAAATGTGATGTGATTTGTGTTTTGTAACATCAACTTAGTGTTTCCTAATTAGCCTTTGAAAAAATGAAATTGAATAAAATATAACAGAATGTCTCATATGGATCCTTAGCAATAACTCTACAAAACAGAGAAATATTGCAATCAAGTTCAGCTAACAGAAAGAAAGAGAGATAATTTGGAATCCATGAACCTGAATTTTCTAGTATATAGCAGAATATCTATATTTATATTTATATCTCTACTATTATATGTGTGTGATATTAAAAGATATTTTTTGCCAGATATACTAGTATACTCATGTAATCTCAGAGTTTCTGGAGGCTGAGGCAGGAGGATCACAAGTTAGAGGACAGTCTCAGAAACTTAGCAAGACCCTGTTTCAAAATAAAAAATAAAAAGAGCTGGGGTGTTGCTCTGTGGTAGAGTATCCCTGGAATCAACCCCCAGTACTAAATAAATAAAAGAAGTTCTTACTGTAAGTCATTTTAAAAGTTGGAAAAACTGATCTAAGCTAATGATGACTTACTGGTTTAGATATTGATGCATGAGGCTATTGTAGCCAAGGAGACATAATGGAAAGTCTTATTTGGGAGAAATTTTGTTTTTTTCATTCTTACAAAGGCATTAAAAAAAAAAAGCTTTCCTCTTTTTCAATGAATGTTATTATCCACACACTTAACTAGAATATCAACTTTATCAATTTACAGAGGGCCTAAGCAATTTTGTGAAACTTTGTCTCAAAATAAAAAATAAAAAGTGCTGGGGATGTTGCTCTGTGGTTAATGACCCTGAGTTCAACCCTGGTACCAAAGGAAAAAAGAAAGAAAGAAAGAACAGAATGGTCCAGGTGCAGTGGTGCACACCTATAATCCCAGTGGCTCAGAAGGCTGAGGCAGGAGGATTGAAAATTGAAAAAATTGAAAGCCAGTCTCAGCAAAAGCAAGGCTCTAAGCAACTCAGTGAAACCCTGTCTCTAAATAAAATACAAAATAGGGCTGGGGATGTAGCTCAATGGTTGAGCGCCCCTGAGTTCAATCCCTGGTAACTGCCCCCCACCCTGCAAAAAAAAACCCAAAATGCCTAGAATGAATCAATGAATATGAATCAAATCACATGGTAGTTAGACAACTAGAAAGCTAGAAAAGATTCTATATGTCATACCAAGTAATATGGACTTTATCATTTTTGTACTAGAAAGTCTTGAAATGTTATTAAGTTATGATATATATGGTAGTATGATCAAAGATTGTTATTCTTTGGTAAAGGATTTTCTTAATGCTTGTATTCTAAATTTAGATGCATTTAACTTTCAGTTATTTCAATAGTAGCAGGTGATGTGTATACCTGTAGTAGAGTCTTTTCCCCTTGGATAAGCATTAGATTGATTGCTGGATAGAGGAGAAAAGATGGAAGAACTCAATGATCTTCTACATCCTTGTCTATTTTGTGAATATGGAATATGCAAGGGCTCTTCATTTTCTGCCTAAATATTGGGAAAAATTAAAAGCTATCTTAGAAATTATTTCTTTCCATGGTCTATTGATACATAGTTTCATTTGGTTATTCATTTATTCATTCACATTTCAAGTATCTAATTATAACAGTTATCTGGTTCTTTAAATACTTCCAAATATAATATTTTATTTAAGTCTCAAAAGATTCCTCTAAGATGGATATTATAATTCTTTTTGGTAACTTTTATTTCCTTTGTCTCTACAATTTAGCCTTTATATTACTAAAAATTTATTTCTGCAAATGTAGACAAAAATCCAAAGTTTGAATACTGAGAAAGAAAAAAAAACCTTCTCTGCTTTAATAGAAATGTATTCTCTCCACATAAAGTAAATACACCAGAAGAGTTCTGAATAGAGAAGAAAAAACTAGAATAAAAAAATGATCCAGCTTTTCCTAAACTAGTTTCTAAGATTAGGTCATATATTTTTATTAAAAATACAAATATCTGGCCAGGCCTATTATTCTAGCAATTTGTGAGGCTGAGGCAGGAGGATTGTAAGTTTGAGGTCAGCCTCAACAACTCAGCAAGACCCTCAGTAACTTAAACCCACTCTCAAAATTAAAAATAAAAAAGGGATAAGGGGTATAGCTGAGTGGTAGAGGGACCCTGAGGTTAAATCTGCAATACCAAAAACAAAAACAACCAGGTACCTACATATATGCATACATATAGACATATGCATACATAATACAAAGTGCATAATTTGCGATTCTCATAGATCAATCAATCATTTAGGAACTATGATCTTTTTCATACTAGCCAAAAAAAGTATTTAGTTCTGTTTAATATGAAATAAAAATAAGGTACATTACAGAAATCTAGGTTATAAAGAGGTTACATTTTTATTGGATAAATATGATTAGCATATACAAATCAACAGTAAATAATGTAATGGAGTAATATCATCAAGAACCAAACAAATGAATAAAACCTGTAGATAAGGAACAGTTAAAAAGAGAGGGGTAGCAATAAAGGCTGGAACAGACAGAAAAGATTTCATAGAGAAGGAAGAACTGAATGCTCAGATTTGAAAATGATGGCATTTCAGGAGAGGCCAACAACATACAACTGCAGTCCACAAGATAGTTAGGAAAACAGCATAGTTAGAGCAGAAGGCATTTATTATTGATTGGGTATAAAATATAAGCTTGAAGCCGGGCACAGTGGCACACACCTGTAATCCCAGCACCTTGGCAGGCTGAGACAGGAGAATCGCAAGTTCAAAGCCAGTCTCAGCTACGGCGAGGCGCTAAGCAACTCAGTGAGACCCTGTCTCTAAATAAAACACAAAATAGGGCTGAGGATGTGATTCAGTGGTCAAGTGCCCCTGAGTTCAATCCCTAGTGCCAAAATAAATAAATAAGCTGAGTAGGTAAGAAGGAAAATAATGGGGTGGATAGAATATATGTCTTGAAAGACAAACGAAATGAGTGTATTATAAATAAAAAATTACCAAAATTGTCTTTAGAGACAATTATTGAGCATAAGCAATTCAGTGAGACCCTATCTCTAAATAAAACAAAATAGGGCTGAGGATGTGATTCAGTGGTTAATAATTCTAAGAGAAATGTAAAGAAGTTTCAAATAATTATCTCTACAAGGTAGTTTAAAAGAACAACTAGGCTCTCCAAAAACCAAGGGAATTTCTTCACCATTAGACCCACTCTTCTAACAAATACTTAAGGAGTCTTACATCTGGAAGTGCCCAAATCGTAAACTACCATCATTAAAACACACAATAGTATAAAACTCAAAGGTAGAGAAAATACACAAATAAAATATAGAAGTAGTGGCTGGGGCCATAGCTCAGTAGCAGAGCACTTACCTAGCACATGTGAGACACTGGGTTCAATCCTCAGCACATAAAAAGAAATAAATAAAATAGGGTGTTGTGTCCATCCACAACTAAAACTATTTTTAAAAAATAGAAGTAGTAAGACCTTGTCACCACAGAAAGCCACCAAACCACAATGATAAACCAGAGAAAGAAAGGAGCAAAGGATGCACAAAACAATTCAAAAACAATTAACAAAATGATGGGAGTGAATTCTTACTTATCAATAACAACAATGAATTAAATGCATTAAATTTCCCAACTAAAAGATATAGACTGGCTGAAGGAATATTTTTTAAAAAATGAATAAATTATATGCTGTCTATTAGAAAAGCAAATTCACTGGTAAAGACACACATAGACTGAAATGAAGGGATGGACCATGATATTCTACACAAATGGAAACCCAAAGTGATCAGGAGTAGCTATACTTTTATGTAAGAAAAAAATAGATTTTAAGTTAAAAACCATAAATAGAGAATAAAAAGAACTTTATATAGTGATAAACAGAGGATATAACTGCTGGGTGTGGTGGTGCATGCCTGTAATCCCAGCACTTTGGGAGGCTGAGACAGGAAGATCTCGAGTTCAAAGCCAGCTTCAGCAAAGGTGAGGTGCTAAGCAACTCAGTGAGACCCTGTCTCTACATAAAACACAAAATAGGGCTGAGGATGTGGCTCAGTGGTCAAGTATCCCTGAGTTCCATCCCCAAAAAGAAAAAAAGAGAGAGAGAGAGAGGATATAACAATTATAAATATATATGCATCCAACATCAGAACATCCAAATATGTGAAGCAAAAACTATCAGATCTAAAGGAAGAGACAGATTCCAATACAGTAACAGTTTGGAACTTCAATACCCCACTTTCAAAAACAGATAGATGTAGAAAATCACAAAGAAACATCAGGGATAAAGTATATTATAGAATAAATAGACCTGACAGACATCTATAGAACATCCATTCAATAGCTGCCGAATACATTCTTCTCATCAGCATATGGAACATTCTCCAGGATAGATCATACGGTAGACCACAAAATAAGTCTCAATAAATTTAGAAAAATCCAAATTATCTCACCTATCTTCTCTGACCACAATGGAATAAAACTAGGAATCAACAGCAAAAGAAACTTTGAAAACTACAAATGTATGGAAGTTAAATAACATGCTCCTGAATGACCCAATGGTCAACGAAGAAATTTAAAATAGAAATTCAAAAAATTCTTCTTGAAACAAATATAAATAAAAACACAACATATCAGAACTTGTGGAATATATCAAAGCAGTACTAAGAAGGAAGTTTGAAGCAAAAGAAAAAAAAAAAAGAAAGAAGAAGTCATCAAAAAAGTAGAGAGTCTGGGAGCTAGCTCAGTTATAGAGTTCTTGCCTATCATTCTCAATGCTCTGGTTTGATCCTCAGCATCAAATAAATAAATAAAAGTAGAACTATTTCAAATAAATAACCTAATGAGGCACCTTGAGGAACTAACTAGAAAAGCAAGAATGAATCAAGCACAAAATTAGTAAAAGAAACCCATACTTATAATCCCAGCAACCTAGGAGGCTGAGGCAGGAAGATCACAAATTTGAGGCCAGCCTCAGCAACTTAGCAACTGTCTCAAAGTAAAAAATAAAAATAAAAAGGGCTAAGGGTGTAGATCAGTGGTAAAAGCATCCCATACACCCTTTCCCCAAAATTAGTCAAAGGAAAGAATATACCAAAGATCAACAAAATGATTAGTTAATTCTTTCGAAAGAGAAATCAACAAAACTCAAACTAGACTAATGGGAAAATACTCAAATAAGT
Source organism: Geosciurus inauris (assembly GCA_004024805.1). Lineage (NCBI taxonomy): Eukaryota > Metazoa > Chordata > Mammalia > Rodentia > Sciuridae > Geosciurus > Geosciurus inauris. Next base: position 20,331 of record PVHX01008764.1, read on the forward strand.
ACAATCAGAGATGAAAAAAGAGACTTCACAGTTGATATTACTCACAGAAATACAGAGGATCATAAGGACTTATTATGAGCAACTGTATATCAGCAAATGGAAAGCCTTAAAGAAGTGGATAAATTCCTGGTCACATGCAATGTACCCAAGCAGAGAGAAGAAACGGAAAATCTAACCAGACAAATAATGAGTAACAGAATTGAAGTACTAATAAAAAAAAAAGTCTCCCTCCAAAGAAAAGTCCAGTACCTGATGGCTTCGCTGCTGAATTCTACCAAACATTTCAAGAGAACGGCTAACAATTCTTTACAAACTCTTCCAACAAACTGAATGAGAGGGAACTACTCCAAATTCTTTCTGTGAATCTGGCATTACTTTGACATCAAAACAAGACAGAGACACAACAAAAGGAAGCTACAGGTCAATATCCCTGATAAACGTGGATGCAAAAGTCCTCGACAAAATACTAGCAAACTGAATCTAATAGCATTTTTTAAAAAATATTTGTTTAGTTGCAGATGGACACAAAACATTTATTTTATTTATTTTTTTATGTGGTGCTGAGGATCGAACCCAGTGCCTCATGCATGCCAGGCAAGTGCTCTACCACTGAGCCACAATCCCAGCCCTCTAATAGCATTTTTAAAAGTCTATACACCATGAACAAATGTGATATTTCCCAGGAATGCAAAGACAGTTCAACATAGTCAAATCAATAAACGTGATTCTTCACATTGATAGAATGAAGGGTAAAAAAACAAATGATCATTTCAATAGATGAAGAAGAAGCATTAGGTAAAATGCAACATCTTTTTATGATAAAGACCTTCAACACCATGTACAGCCAGAGAAATGAGAAATTGTGTTCCATTGGTGTACTATGTGTCAAAATGCATTCTACTGTCATATACAACTAATTAGAACAAATTTAAAAAATTTTAAAAAGACTTTCAACAAATTAGGTATAAGAAAAAATGTACCTTGACACAATAAAGGCCATGTACATGACAAACCCACAGCTAATATCATACTCAACAGGGAAAACCTAGAAGTTTTCCTCTGAGATCTGGAATAAACCTAGGATGCCCACTTTCACCATTTTATTCAATACAATTCTGGAATCCTCATGAGAGCCATCAGGAGATAAAAAGAAAGAAAGAAGGAAGTCAAATTGTTCTTATATGCAGATGGTATGATTTTATGTATAGAAAAACCTAAAGATGTCACCAAAAAATTATTAGAACTGATAAATAAATTCAGTAGCAGGGTAGGATAAAAATTCAATTTATAAAAATTAGTAATGTTTCTATAAACCAATAATGAACTAGCTGAAAAAGAAATCAAGAAAGCAACTCCATGTATAATCACTACAAAAAAAACCTTAAAATGAAATACCTTGGAATAAATTTAACCAAGAGGATAAAGAAATTGAAGAATACCCATAAACACAAATGGAAAGACATCTCATGTTTACAAATTGGAAGACTTGTATTATTAAAATGTCCATACTACCCAAAGCAATCTACAAACTTTCTATTATCCCTATCACAATTCTGATGGCATTCTTCACAGAAAGAGAAAAACAATTGAAAATTTTTATGAAACCACAAAAGATCCCAAATAACCAAAGCAATCCTGAGCAAAAAGAACAAAGCTGGAGGCATCACAACACCTTACTTCAAAACATATTACAAAGTTATTGTGAGCAAATCAAATTTGCATGGTACTGGCAAAAAAAAACCAGACACATCAACCAACAACCCAGAAATAAATCCACCAATTGACAGTCAAGTGAGTTCTGACAAAGATGCCAAAAATGTCTGTTGAAAAAAGACTCCAATAAATGTTGCTGGGAAAACAGAATATCCATATGCAGAAGAATGGAACTAAACCCCAACCTTTTGCCATATGTAAATATTAACTCAAAATTGATAAAAGATCCTGTAATCCCAGCAGCTTGGGAGGTTGAGGCAGGAGGATTGCAAGTTCAAAACCAGCCTCAGCAATTTAATGAAGTACTTAGCAACTCAGTGAGAACATGTCTCTAAATAAAATACAAAATAGGACTGGGGATTTGGCTCAGTGGTTGAGTGCCCCTGAGTTCAATACCCAGTTCAAAAAAAAAAAAAAATTGATAGAAGACTTAGATGTAAGACCTGAAACTATGAAAATACTAGAAGAAAATTCAGGGAAAACACTTTAGGCCATCGATATAGGCAAAGATTTTTTGGATAAGACCTGAAAAGGCAACAAAAGTAAAAATAGACAAATGGTACCATATAAACTAAAATGCTTCTGCACAGCAAAGAAAGAATCAACAAAATGAAGAGATAGCCTACAAGATGAGAGAAAATATTTGCAAACTAGTCATCAGAAAAAGGATTAATATCCAGAATATATAAGAAACTCAACTCAATAGCAAAAGGACATGTGAAGAGGTGCTCAACTTTTCAGGGAAATGCAAATTGAAACCACAATGAGATATCATTGGTTATCATTAAAAACACAAGAAAATTCTGATAAGGATGCAGAGAAAGGGGAACTCTTGTATACTCTGGGTGGGAATGCAAATTAGTACAGCTGTTATGTAAAACAGAATGGTTTCCTCAAAAAGCATAGAACTACCACATGATCCCACAATTGCACTATTGGTTATATATATTTTAAAAACCAGTAAGCTGAGGAGATTTCTGCACTCTCATGTTTATCACAGGACTACTCAGAATAGGCAAGACATGGAATTAACTGAGATGTTCACTGATGGATGAATGCATGAGGAAAATGTGGTATAGATACACAATGGAATATTATTCAGCCATAAGAAAAGAATGAAAACCTGTCCTTTGTTGCAACATAGATGGAACTGGAGGATATAAATGTTAAGTGAAATAAGCCAGACACAGAAGACAAAAACTACATGTTCTCACTTACATATGGAAGCTAAAAAAGTAGATCTCACAAAAGCAGAGTATAATAGTGGCCACTAGAGGCTGAGAAGTGGAGAGAAAGGGAAGACAGAGAAAGGCTGGTTAACAGGTTAAAAAAAAAAGTCAGTTAGTGCTCAGTAGTAGAGCACTCGCCTAGCATGCCCAAGGCCCTGGGTTCAATCCTCAGTACTCAACCCCTAAATACAGTTCGATATGAAGATTAAGTTCTAATGCTCTATAGCACAGTTCAGTAGCTATAGCTAATAATAATTTATCGTGCATTTCAAAATACCTAGAAGAGAGGATTTTGAATATTTCAAGACAAAGAAACAATAAATGTTTGAGGCACTGGATATGCTATACCCTGATTTGGTATTACACCTCATCTATGTGCATCAAAATCATCTACTGTAACCAATAAACTTGTAGTTACTATATGCCAATTAAAAATTCAGAAAATTACCAGGCCCAATATGTATTTCAATAAAAATTAAAGGAGAAACCATTGAGGAATCATGGTCTTTGGGAATCAGCATTGATGTGGATTAGGGAAACAGGTGAAGATGTTAGCTTTAAAGGAGCAGGTTCTTCTGAGTTCATATTTGGACCATGGTGCTTACAGTCACACTCTATTGACACCTCGTTACAATTATGGCAAAGCAATAAAACAAATCAGTCTATAATAAAAGGAAAACAGAGAGGTGTGCATGTGCATTTGTGAGATGGGGAAAGGGAGAGGACAGAGGGACATGGAATTGGGGTCAAGCAGATATCAGTACATGAGAGAGATTTCAGAAATATTTCTGACAGATAACTGAAGCTTCAAGTAAGCACAGCAGTGGAACCCATAAAAAAGTATGCCACTTTTCTGATGAGACCTGGAGCAACTCCAGGCTTAGAGGTGGCAGATATGAAGGGTGGGAATGAGAAAAAATTATAAAGAGACAACTGAAATTCTGTCTATAAATTTTTGAGCCATTTGCTCCTTCTCTCATTCCCCAGTTACCCTATCCTACATGCAAAGTTACAGGAAATAGCACTTAATTAATCCCAGGCTAAAATAAAGAGCACCCTTCTTCAAACTTCCTGCTAGCATAGATTTTAGCTCCCTGGAGCCAGCTTTTCATGTTGGCTTCTGAAAGGAGGGCTACCAGACAACCCACTCTACACCTTCTTATCCTAAAGCAAGGCAGTTGAGAACTCTACCATATACAGATTGAACCCAGAGGTGCTTAACCACTGAGCAACATCTCAGCCCTTTTTAATATTTTATGTAGAGATAAGGTCTCACTGAATTGCTTAGGGCCTTGCTCAGTTTCTGAGGCTGGCTTTGAACTTGCGATCCTCCTGTCTCAGCCTCCTGAGCTGCTGAGATTACAGGCGTGTGCCAACATGCCTGGCTTCATTCTTAAATATGAACAAATGAATGATGTCTTAGTTCATTTGGGCTGATATAATAAAATGCTTTAAATGGGATCATTTATAAATAATAGAAATTTTTATTCTCAAAGTCCTGAGGCTGGCAAATCCAAGATCAAGTTGCTAGGAGATCTGGCTCTGATCCATCCACAGATTTTTGCCTCTTTGCTATGTCCTTGTGCGATGGGAAGAGCAAACAGCTCTCTCACACCTCTTTTAGTAAATTCTCTAATCCCATTTATGAAGACTCCTAAAAATCCTGCTCTTAATACCATCTCATTACAATTAGGTTTCAACATATGAATTTTGAGGGGATACACATTCAGGTTATAGCAACCAGATCTGATAAAAATCAGTAACTTCAAAGGAACATATGATAAATGAAAAGAAACCAGAGGAAATAGGTAATTCAAAAGACAAATAAGAACTTAAGAAAATGAACTTCAAAATCTTTAAAAATTTTTTGGGCTGAGGTTGTGGCTCAGTGGCAGAGCGCTTGCCTTGCATGTGTGAGGCACTGGGTTCGATCCTCAGCACCACATAAAAATAAATAAACAAAATAAAGACACTGTGTCCATATATAACTAAAATATATTTTTAAAAAATCTTTAAAAATTTTTGAGAACAAATCTGACAAGGTTCTACAGGGGAAAACAATCACCAAGAATATGAAAGAAACATTGGAAACTTAAAATATAATTGAACAAAAATGCAGTAAGAAAAATGAAAGGAAACCTTGAGGAAATTTTCCATAGTAAAGAGAAAAAAATTCAAAGAGACAAAATATAGAACTGGGAGTTGTGCACACCTGTAATCCCAGTGACCCAGAAGGCTAAGGCAAGAGGATTGCAAGTTAGAGGCCAGCCTCAGGCAATTTTGTGAGATCCTGTCTCAAAATAAAAAAATAAAAAGGGCTGAGGATATGACTCAGTGGCAAAAAGCCTCTGGATTTAATTTCCAGTAATGTATGGAAAAAGAAAAAAGCAATACAGAGTATCAAAGGCAAGAAGCCTTGTATCAGATCCTCAGAGGGCAGAGAAAATAGCTGAGAGGAAACCTGCAAACAAATAATAGAAAGAAATTGACAGTGGGGCGGGGCTGCTAAATAAAGACATTTGGCTTTAAATCAGAGTATACTAAACATTGAACAGAATAAATTGAAGTAAAATTTCCATACCTAGGCACATCCTGAAGATATTTCAGAGCAACATTAGTAACAAAAGGGTCCTACAGTTTTTTTTTAAGTTATCACAAAGATTGAGAATTTCTCATAATAACTTTAAATTACACAGCACAGTGGAGCAATGTCTTTGAAATTTAGCAAAAAAAAAAAATGATTTTGAACCTCTAATTCTACTCAGTCAAATTATGAATCAAGTGTATGTGAAAAATACAGACTCAGCTATTCATGTGCCATTTCTAGGGAAGTTTTTGACAACATATTCTACAAAAATAAAAACAAAACCCAAGATGAAGTAAAAAGACCCAGGATTCTAGAATCTGGATTTAGAATAAGAAGTCACTGGTCACCAAGAACAGTTTCTCCAAGAACACTGGAATGGGCGCCACTCAATGGAGAGTTGATGAGTAAGACACTGATTTGTATCCACATATGATAATAAAGTGATATGTTTTTTTTTTTGTTTTTTTGTAGATGTGGTGCTGGGGACTGAACCCAGAGCCTTGTGTGGGGCAAACACTCTACCAACTGAGCTACATCCCCAGCCCTTCTTTTCTGGAGGCTGCATGCCTTAGTGGTCAAGAGTGTGAATCAGACAGCTGGGTTCTCCCAACTCTGTTCACTATTTGATCTCAGGGATGTCATTTATCTTCTTTGCACCTCTTCTTTCATTTATAAAATAAGGATAATAGTTCTTGATTTGGTTGTTGAGGGTGTAGATTTTAATATAATTGGTATATACCTAAGTACCATTAATACTTTCTATTGGTATCACCATTCTCCACAAGAAAAAGAAAAGTGAGTAGAAATTCCAGGAAGAAAACACAAAGATGTACAAGACAGGCATGGTCTAAATACAAGGGAAACTAAAACATGCATCTTTTTGAGTAACAGATGGAGACTAAGAGAGCCTATTGTTTTTATGTTGTACCCACTGAAAAGAAAGGTTGTCCTAACACAGCTTTACTTGGTTTTAAGATGAATGATTATTTAAAATGTCATAATAATAGAAATGTTGTTAACAGCATTTTGCCTTTTAGAATTAACCTACAGATTGCAACATGAGATATAATCATTGACCTAAAAATGCAAAAATATTACTTAATATACTTGATCTGAGGAAGGAGATATGGAGACAAGTGAGAGGGAAGGATAAGACTGCTACAATCTTCATCTTATATAGGGGGGAATCAGGAGCTAGGGATTATAGATGATAAAAAAGATAAAAAGATACATTATTTCAAGTTAGAAAAGTTAACAACAGAACCAGCAAAAAAGTAAAAGGAAAGAGGGACAATAGGTGAAATATGAAGTAATGTAAATAAGTTAATTCATAATCTTTTTACTGATCATTCAGTAGCTATGTTTAAAGGTGACAAGTTAAAAAATAGCAGTAGAAACTTATTCTTTATAAATATGGAGCTAATCATAAGAAGAACTGAAACTCATAAAGATTAAATAGCTGCCTCTGAAAGAGGAAATGAGAGAAGCATAGGAGGGAAAGGTTGTGTGGTCTTCTTAGCCTTTCTGTACAATTTAATTTTTAACATTGTATGGACTTTTTATTTCTTAATTAAAATGTTACATGTTCTGTATAAATGCTAGCAAATTATTACAATGAGCACACTGATTTGTGAGGTGATAATATAAACTCGGGGGAAATTTTTATTAATCACAAACCTAAATGACACAAGTAGATAAGGATAAGACTTATAATCTGGATGGTGGATCCTGCTAATTTTTTTTAAATTACAAAATATAGGAGTATGTAACAAAAATATAATGGTTATTATGGTTACTAGGTATGTCTATCTTCATGTTTCTTTCTCTATATCAGCAATAATCAGAATTAATAACAAATAAATACTCCAAACACTTTCTAAAGTGATTTTCCCTTGTTGATTTTCTGGATTAATCTCCCTCTCTAGTCCCCTAGATACAACTTGGTGAATAATGCCCCAGTGCATGCTCAATACCCAAGGGTAGCTACTTTTCAGAGTGCTCATGAAACCCTCGCTCAGTAATTATCAAGATCTAATATTCCAGCTACCTGTGAGGATGAGGAAGGAGGATCACAAGTTTGAGGCCACCTCAGCAACATAGAAAGGCTATAAGAAACTTAGCGAGACCCTGTCTCAAAATAAAAAACTGAATAAATAAATACATAGATAGATAAATAAACAAATAAGCTAGGGATGTAGCTGAATGGTGAAGTGCCCTGGGTTCAATCCCCAGTACCACTCCCACCCCAACTAACAAAAAAGAGTTAATAGTGTTGATTCTAAACCTATTTATGGTAATTGCTATTAAAATTATATAATTTTATTTAACTATAGCATGCTCAAACACATGATCTTGGCTACACATTAAACGATTAACAAACATATAAATTTTTAATATTATAAATTTAAACAAAATGTTTAAATTATGCATGTACAATATTTTAAGAAATTATATATTTTCTTTTCTGTTGTCCCCACACATCAAGTTTTACATAATGTCAGAGATAAAATCACTTAACATCCTCATGTGTTTGAATTCTAAAATTCATTTGATTCCAGAATCTATAGACGCATATAGACAACTATTAGGGCTAGTTTAAATTTCTATGAAGTAGCAGTAAGTGTACAAGTTCTACCTACCTCAGTTGTGTTCTTAAGATAATGAAGGAATTTAACAGATCTTGACTTTACATTTTCTTGTAATGGCTCTAGAGAAATCCAAACACAAATGACATTTTCATGTTTATCTTCTTGGGAAAAAAAGCCAAAGGACTGAATAATTATAAATTGAAAGACGTGCTGTGACAACGACAAATACATTTTGGTGAACAAGAACGATAAAGGGATAGAGAAAGTTTCTCCTAGCAGATGACATCTACTGAGGTAAGCAAATGAAGGGTAGCTGTGGAACTACAGAGTGTGAGTACACATGGAAATCAAAGGAAGTTCAACAGAGTAAAGGAAAGGGGTGGGGGGTAGGGAAGAAGGGAAATACCAGGCAATAATATTGACCAAATTATATTGTTACATGGTGTGTATGTATGAATATGTAACAACGAATCCCACCATTATGTACAACTATCATGCACAGATGAAAAAAAAGTATGGGAAAAAAAAAAAGGAGTGAATGTGTCTGGGCAGAAAGGAGCAGGAAACTCACTTCTCTGCGGCAACCTGGTAGTTATATTGAAAGGAGGCTGTGAATGTGTAGTGAAGTGAAAGGCAGGGAGGCAGTGGGTGAGGCTGGATATATAGGTGAAGGTCACAAGACACAGCGTCTTTGTAAGGAGTACAGATTCCACACGAAGCGCAGTGGCAAGCCATGGAAAAGGCTTTAATCAGGAGATCATCAACAGACTTTAAAAAGATGACAATGGTTTTAACCGGGCATGGTGGTACCTGTAATCCCAGCACTTAGGAGGCTGAGACAGGAGAATCACGAGTTCAAAGCCAGCCTCAGCAACAGCCAGGCGCTAAGCAACTCAGTGAGACCCTGTCTCTAAATAAAACACAAAATAGGGCTGGGGATGTGGCTCAGTGATGGAGTACCCCTGAGTTCAATCTCAGGTACCAAAAAAAAGAAAAAAAAGATCACAATGGTTTTAGAAAAGAAAATAGATTAGAAATTTCTACTAGCATTATAGAGGGTCAGGCAATTAGTACCAGCTCCCTTGTTGAAGGCAACTGAAAAATTTGGATGAAATATTTTTAAAAATCCAAAGAGCATCAAAGAGCTAAAAGGTATAAGGGAACTTCTGGTCCTAAACCTAGAAGAAGGTAAGCAAAGCCACTTCTGCACTGAAGGTATTTGTGATAAGTAAACAAGCTCAGGTCTTGAAAGGCACATGAGTTGAGATAGACAAAAAACAAAAGCTGACCAAAGCCCCGAAGTGGAATATTTGATTTATTCTTCCCTTTGCCACCTCTCCCCAAAACCCCACATGCATCCATTTTACCTGGGTTCTCAAAGGATTACAACCTTAAGGTAAGAGTAATCCAGAATAGATAAGCTTGCAGATAGAGTTGAAGCTAGTGCTCCTGCCACCTGGGTTTCCAGGGAAAAATTAAAGCCTTGCATGTGGGTTACAATATGTTTTCATAAGTATTGCCTCTAGATACCTGGCAGAAATAGTAAAAAAAATCTTCTCTGCATAAGATACCATCATCCTAATTCTTAATTTTTTCTGTATGTAATTTTCCAAGTAGTGACCAGCACACACTAGAAGACAATAATGCAAACAAGAAAATATAAGAGTGAACCATCAGATATAATAGGCAATGATGAAACAGACCGTTGATGATTGCAGTTGCCTGGCAGGGAGAAAGAGATAAGATTGTCTACTATGTTTAACAAAGTAAGACAAGCCTGAAATATACATAAAAGTAAATTTAAAAACCATGAAAGTAACAAAGTAGATGTGAAAAAGATATATTCTTATTTTTTCTTTTAATATACTTTAAAATTTTATATATCTTTTCACATTAAATAATAGATTTGGTGCAGTAAAAGATGAAAATGGAGATATAGAATGCAGGTCTGAAGAATTAGGAACTCATCACAGAAAGATAAAAAGAGGAAAATGCAGAGAGAAGAGGACAAGAGTCTAATATATATCTCATCACTATTCTAGAAGGAAGATAAAAAGAAAGCATGAAAGTGATTTCTGGAGAAATATGATTGAGAATTTTCCAGAACTGATGAATGAAAACATGCCATAGATTTACAAAGTTGAATAACCCTTAAGCAATATAAATATACAGAAATTGATCCCTGGATGTATTATAGTCAAAATACATAAAATCAAGAAAAAATAAAATCTTAAAGCAGTCAATATAGATGGAGAAACGGCAAGCCGGTTAACTTAACCAATGACAGTAATGGAAATCAGAAGGTAACTGAAGGAAATTTGCAACATGCTCAAAAGAAAATAACTTCCAACCTCAAAGTCTATACTCAAGAAAATATTCTTCCTGAATGAAAGTAATAAAGACTTGTTGGGGCACTCAACTTCTGAGCTACACCCATCAGCCTCAGCCCAATTTTGTTCTTTTAATTTAGAGAGGGTCTCACTGAGTTGCTTAGCGCCTTGCCTTTGCTGAGGCTGGCTTTGAACTCATGATTCTCCTGTCTCAGCCTCCCAAAGTGCTGGGATTACAGGTGTGCACCACTGCACCCAGCAAGATGATGGTAAAATTCTAAAGGAGGCATTTAAGAATTGCCAAAAAAAGATGCTAGGTGTAGACAGAGAAGTAAAAATTTAACTGAACATAGACTTTATAATAATGATAATGGTAATAATAATTAATAAACATCTTATGTGTTTAATATAGAGAGTATTAAAATACACAACAGTAAGAGCAGAAAAGTTAGGAAGGGAGCAAAATAATTTACATTCAGACAATGGGATATGAAACCAAACCATGAAAACATATGAAGGAAGCTTAAATGCATTTTACTGAGTGAAAGTAGTATATCTTAAAAGGTTGCACACTGTGTAATTCTAACAGTGTGATATTCTAGAAAAAGGGGAAACTGTTGAGATAAGTGATTAGAGGGGTTTGGGGTGGGTTGGGGAGGGATGTATAGGCAGAATGTGGAAGATTTTAGAACAGTGAATTAATTGCTCAGCATGATAAATGGTGAATAATGTCATTGCATATTTGTTCAAATCCATCAAACTTTTAACACTAAGAGGGAACCCTAATGTAAACCGTAGATGTGGGGGATAGTGATGTGCTACACTACACACTGGTGATAGCAAATTTACTTCTCTAATGAGTTGTTAATGCAGGAGGCTATGTGTGTGGGAGCAGGGAGTATATAGGAATTCTGTGCTTCCTCCTTGACTTCACTGTGAACACAAACCTGCTCTAGAAAGTTAAGATCCATTGAACAAGAATCAAAGGGAAACAAAAAACTACATGAAAATCACATTCTTATCCTTGTGAAATTATAAATGTTGACAAGGGTTTTCCAATGTTGTACTTAAAAGTACTAATTAAAAGTATTAATAATGTTTGTGTTTTTAATAAATATAATATTAAAATGCATAATAGTAATAGACAGTACATGTCAGGGAGCAGTAAAATAATTTAAGGGTTCGGTGCAGAGGAAGTAATAGTAGATTTTGAAAAGATGCATGTTGTATTTTCTAGGGGGATCATTAAAGAACAGAAACAGTACATATATAACTTTCAAACTAATAAAAAGGAAAAGTGAAATTTTAAAAATCAATCCTAACGACAACATAAAAGAATAGAAAAAGAAACAGAATAAACAGGATGAGTAGAAATAAGATGGCAGATTTAAATCTAAAGATATCATTAAGCCGGGCGCGGTAGCGCAAGCCTGTAATCCCAGCATTTAGGGAGGCTGAGACAGGAGAATTGCGAGTTCAAACCCAGCATCAGCAACGGCGAGGTGCTAAGCAACTCAGTGAGACCCTGTCTCTACATAAAACACAAAATAGGGCTGGGGATGTGGCTCAGTGGTCGAGTGCCCCTGAGTTCAATCTCCAGTACCAAAAAAACAAAAAACAAAAAAAAAATTAAGATATCAGTAATTATAGTAAGGGTAATGCTCCATTCCAAAGAAAATCAGATAAGATTTTTAAAATTTAACAACATGATGTTTATATGAGATAAATGCCAATGCTAGCCAGAAGATGAGGTAACTGTGCTAACACTGGACGACAAGATAGTCACATACGAAAAAGGATTCAGTTCACTAGAAATACACAATAATTCTAAATTTTGTAAAACTAACAACATGGATTAAGCTGTATTAATATCTGTAAGGCAAAATTTGACAGCATTGCAAGGAAAAACAAGTCTGAAACTTTTCAGTTATTGACAGAAAAAGCAAGCAGAACAATTCAATAATGATGTCGAAGAATTGAAAATCAGAGCAAACAAAATCGATCTAAAAGACATATGGAGAACACTTTATCCAACAACTTCAAAATACACATGATTTCCCAGCACCCACAGTGCATTTACAATGACCATGAACTCGGTGGTCATGCTAATGCTAATTCTGTGGGACTAAAGTTACTTGGAGTGTAACCTCTAACCACAGTGCAATTGTGCTAGAAAGCAATAGCAAAAAGATAAATAGAAAAGTCTATATAATTTGAATTAAAACATAAAATACTTAAATTTAGAAGAATCAACAAAGAAATAATAATGGAAATTTTAAAAGAGCCACGGTACTCGGGCATACATTGTGCTGTGAGCTGGCAAGGCTTATTTTAAGAAAAAAAATTAATGTTGTGTGGTACTGATGCAGAAATGGACCAACAATCAATGAAACACAATAGCAACCCCAGAACATGATCCACGAGTATTAGGGAAAGAACAGCCCTTTTAATAATAAGCTGGGGATCCATAGGAAAAAAACTAATCTGACCTCTACCTACTCAAAATTTATTTTCAAATCATTTAACTAGAAAAATAAGAGAATCTCTTTGCGATCAAAAAGGACAGAAAGATTCCTTAAATATGTTACAAAAAGTATTAGTAGTAAAGTCATTAGGTAAAGATTTGGTATAGTTGAATTTATTAGTGTGAACAAATTTCTGTTCATGAAAAGGACATCATCATAGGGGCAGGAGGTGTAGCTCAGTGGTACAGTGCTTGCCTGCCATGTGCAAGGCCCTGGGTTCATTCTCAGCAACACACACACACATACACACAAAAAGGGAAAAGACACCACACAAAGAGTGAAAGGAAAACCCACAGGAAAAAAAAAAAGATATTCATAATACATACAATAAAAAAAAAACTAGTAACCAGAAAATACAAAGAAATCACTAATAGACAAAAATCAATTTTTAAAAATAGTCAACATGCTTTTTAATTTTTATTTTTCCCCACATTTTTATTTGGTGCATTATAGTTGTATGTATTGATAGGATTTTTTGTTACATATTCATACATGCACACAATACATAATATACTAATATAATTTGGCCAATTTCACTCCCCAACACTTCCCCTGTTCCTCCCCACCTCTCACCCCTGAGTCCTTTTCTCTACTGATCTCCCTGTGATTTTCATGAAATGTCCCCACTTTTCTTTTCCTTTTTCCTCTCTAGCTTCCACACATGAGAGAAAACATGACCCTTAACCTTCCAAAAATTGAATTTTACAGTGAGCCAAAACTTGGGTGGTTTCCAAAAGTGTAAATTTAATTGATCAATGGTCTGAGAAAAAGGTCTCTACCTCATTAGTAATTATAGAAATGCAAGTTAAACCGCAATGACATGCTATTATTATACATTAACCAGATAGGTAAAATTTTAAAAATTGGCAATTTCAAGTGTTAGTAAATAAGCAGAACAAAAAGAAATCTCAAAAATCTGGTAGGAGAATAAATTGGTATAAACACTTTGGAAAGTTTGCTCTTATGTATTATAGTTAAAGATAAGCATACCCAGTAATATGCACTTGAGAAACTCTTCATATATACAGTAGAATGCATAAATATGAATGTTCATTTTAGCATTGTAATGGCTGAAAATTGAGAAGCCCAATTCAACAATGGCTGGATAAATTATGATATATTCACATAATGGAATATTCTACAGCAATGAAAATAAAAGAACTATACCTCCACACCTGTAATCCCAGCTGACTCAGGAGGCTGAGAAAAGAGAATCTCAAGTTTGAGGCCAGCCTCCACAATGTAGCATGACCCTGCCTCAAAATAAAAAATAAAAAGGGGGCTGAGGTTGTGGCTCAGTGGCAGAGTGTGAGGCACTGGGTTCGATCCTCAGCACCACATAAAAATAAGTAAAACAAAAATAAGGACACTGTGTACATGTATAACTAAAAATAATTTAAAAAATAAATAAAAATAGAAAGGCTGGGGATATAGCTCAGCAGTAGAGCAACCCTGGGTTCATTCTCCAGCACCATAAAAAAATAAAAACAAAACCCAAACTACAATACAAATGACCTTAAGAAGATAATGCTAAGAAAAAGAAAATATAAATGAAAACATACAGTATGATAACATTTATATATACTTTTTTTGAAACCAGAAAAATCAGGCACATTATATTCTTCAGACATATACACAGAGGGTAAAGAATATAAAGAAAAGTAAGAAAGTGATTTCTGAAGAAGTTAAGGTAATGGTAACCTTTCGGGAAAAGGGAGGGAGAAATTATTTGGAAAAGGTCAGGATGTTGGCAATATTCTATTTCTTGATCTGTTTTCTTGTTATGCAGGTGTTGGTTTTTTACAACGGCCATTCTACTATACATTTTGATGATATATGTACTTTTTGGTATGTATGTTATTTCTTAATTTATAATGGTTTAACAAGAAAGAAGGAAACTGATTAGAAAAAGGCAAGAATGAAAGAAGTACCAGTTGGCAAACTACTGTGGTTGTATAAATAAAAGGTCACGATAGCTTGGATTAGGATGGTTGTCACAGAAATGATGAAAAGAGATGAATTCAAGACCAGTCAGAATGAAAAGGACTTCCCGATGGACTGGACTTTCAGGGTGAAAGAAAGAGGGATCACAGGTGGCTTCTATTCCGGGCTTGTGCCTCTCAGCATAGAGCGGTCCAGTGTTCTGTAATGAGGACGCTGGAGGAAGCAGGTGGGGAAAAAAAGATTAGAACTAATGATTGGGATATAGGATCATGAGTCTTGTTCTAGACAGTAGGTTTAAGATGGCTGTGAAAAGTTTACCTGTAGGTATCATTTAGGTTGTTCAATATAGGCATCTGATGTTGAAAGTAGAGTCTGGACTAAAGATATACCAAATCTTTACCTGTATGACTAATACCTTTTTGTAACATATTTAAGGAATCTTTCTGTCCTTTGTAATCATAAAGAAATTCTCTTCTTTTTCTTTTTCTTTTCTTTTTTTTTCTTTTTTGGTACAAGGGATCAAACTCAGGAGTACTCGACCACTGAGCCACATCCCCAGCCCTATTTCATGTTTTATGTAGAGACAGGGTCTCACTGAGTTGCTTAGCGCCTCGCCCTTGCTGAGGCTGGCTTTGAACTCGTGATTCTCCTGTCTCAGCCTCCCAAAGTGCTGGGATTACAGGTATGCACCACCATGCCCGGCTTCTTATTTTTCTAGTTAAATGATTTGAAAATAAATTTTGAGTAGGTAGGGGTCGGATTAGTTTTTTTTTCCAATGGATCCCCAGCTATTTCAGCTTGTTATTAAGAGGGTTGCTCTTTCCCTAATATTCGTGGATCATGTTCTGGGGTTGCTATTCTGTTTCATTGATTCTTGGTCCATTTCTGCATCAGTACCACACAACATTAATTTTGTTTCTTAAAATAAGCTTTGATGGCTGGTAGAACAATGTTTGCCAAAGTACTATGGCTATTTTAAAATTTCCATTACTATTTCTTCTTTGATCCGTTAATTATTTAAAAGTATATATGCTATTAAATCTGCTATTTTAAAACATTAAGACTGGATATATAATCACCTGAAGAAAGTGTAGAAACAGAGGCAGGCACAGGACTAGCTCTGATCAAATACAGTGTTTTAAGAACAAAGACAAATTTAAAAACTGAGAAGTTATGAGATAGCAGGAAAAATATGTGGGTCCCAAAACCTCCAAAGTAAACCAAAGGCAACACCACAAGGTGAAAGTGAAGGAGGAGAGAACCATCAACTAAATATTAGTATTGAGAAGCGGAAGACAATGGGAACAAAGAGATATCTTTGGGATTTAGCAACATGCAGATCATTGGTAATCTTGAGCAGTGTAGTTTCACAATGGTAAAGGCAGGAAACCAGGTTGAAATAGGTTGAAGTTTAAACAGCAATTGAGAAAGTATCCCTGTGCGGTGGTGCACGCCTGTAATCTCAGCTATTCAGAAGGCTGAGGCAGGAAGATGGAAGTTAGAGACCAACTTGAACAATTTAGCAAGACCCTGCCTCAAATATGTAAAACAAAAAAGATGCCATGGATGCCATGGTGCACGCCTGTAATCCCAGTGACTTGGGAGGCTAAGGTAGGAGGATTGTAAGTTCAGAGTGAGACCCTAAGCAACTTAGTAAGATTGTCTCAAAATTTAAAAAAAATTTTTAGGATGGGCTGCAGATGTGGCTCAGTAATTAAGCACCCTGGGTTCAATCACTGATACCAAAAAACAAAAAAGCAAAACAAAGAAGTCTGGGGATGTAGCCCAGGGAAGAGGCCCTGCCTAGCATGCCTGAGGGTCTGGGTTGGATCCTCTATAACAAACAAAACAGAACAGGAAATATAGGCAGTATGTATACACAAATCTTTTGCATTTAGATTATAAAATATAATGCAGAAATGGGGTAGTATGGGCAAAGTGGAGACAAGGGGCCTCAGTCAAGGAGACTGAGGACAATGGTGTCATTGAATGGCTGTTTGACAGTGGCAGAGAAAGTAAACCAAAGGCAACACCACACATTCTCTGAGGGTCTGTACTGCTGGTTCCTCGTTCACTGACTGATTCCCCCAATTTCTAATCCCAGAAGTCAGTTTCTATTAAGCAAATTGTCTCTTTTTTTTTAAATATTTTTTTGTAGTTGTAGATGGACACAATGCCTTTATTTTTTTTATTTATTTGTTTTTATGTGGTGCTGAGGATCGAACCCAGTGTCTTGCACGTGCTAGGCAAACACGCTACCACTGAGCCACAACCGCAGCCCCAGCAAATTGTCTCTTATTAAGCAAAACCGATTATTTTAAATTATGCAAGTTGATTTTTATTTACCATAAAAAGGAAACTCCTAGGGTTAAGCTGAAAAGAAACTCAGGTATCTGTTATCCTTGTAGAAGAAAGAAAAATTAAAGATAGACATAAACAATATATTCAGGAATTATGAATTATATAAATTGTCTATTGTAATATTTAACATCTCTTCTCTATGTTAAATTCTTCTTTATTGCTCATACACCTGCTTTCAACAGACATCAAATTATCAAGAACTTTGAAAAACACACAATAGTATATAGTAAATATTAAAAGCATCCATTAACAAATCAAGGAAGAAGAAAACCTGTTATACAAAACATTAGCTTTCAACTTACTTTCTTGATTTTTTATGTTTGTTGGAACAAATTGTGATCTTAAATTTAACTTTTCAAAATCACTTTTTCTGGATTCAGGGTCACATTTGAAAGAGACACATCTGGAAGAAATAAAAAACTATTCTAAATTAAAATAATCAGAAAATTTATAAAACAAAATTTTAAAAAAGAATTTGGAATTATATAAATTTAGATATTACATTAATCCTATTATAATACAGAATATAAAAGATGGAGCAGGAACTGAAAGTATTAGCGCTAATCACTCAAAACAGAGGGAACAGCCTAGCATGCATGAGGAACCTGCTGTTGTGATTGGATTAATGGCAATCCAGGACACTAACTCTTCACAAGCTGATTAACCCTTTCAGAAAACTACACTGCAAATTAGTCCCAAATTGGGGACATTGCAGACCTGAACTAAAGTGGTGGGTGGGACACAGAGATAGGGACAGTCCAGATGCCAGAATGGTCAACCAGATAGGATCACAGCATTTATGTACTGCAGACAGAATGTTCCTCCTCTAAATTTAACTGGTCTGTTCCTCTAAAAATTCATATTTTATCTTAAGTGCTTATTGAATACCACTAGGAAATACTTCTAGAATAGTGCAGTACTCTAGTGGGAGTGGGCTTCATCCTGCCTCTAACTGGAAAGGGAATGGGTCGTGGGTTCCACCCTGAGAATGATGTTGGCTATACAGATGTCCCTGAACGTACAAGAGGGTTATGTCCCAATAAATCCTGGTGAAATGAAAATATTGTAAGTAGCAAATGCATTTAAGACCTGGGTAATGAGCTGAAGCTGGAAGAATTTTGATGTGCATACTAGAAAATGCTGATGTTGCCACGAAGGGTCTCACTCTTTTTAACTGAGGTGGTGACAGCTCTGTACCCAGCCTCTCCATGCAACTCTGGGTCTGTGGTGGGAGGGGCAGCCCTGGTGCTTTCTCAATTGCTTCTGAGTCCTTTTCTTCCCTTGCTTGAAGAATAGGGTACGTTTCACCCATGTTTAGAGCAGCACAATTCACAACAGCCAAACTATGAAACTAGCCTAGGTGTCCATCAATGGATGAATGGATAAAGAAAATGCGATATATATACACAATGGAATTTTATTTGGCCGTAAAGAAAAATGAAATTATGGCATTTGCAGGAAAATGGATGAAGCTTGAGACCATCATGTTAAGGGAAATAAGTGAAATTCATATGTTTTCTCTCATATGCAGAAAGTATAGAGAAAAAAGGAAAACAAAGGTAGGGGTGGATCTCCTAAAAATCAAAGGGAAATCAGTAGAGGAAAGAGACCAAGGGGTGGAAGGTGAGGGAAGTGCTGGGGAATGATACTGGCTAAATCATATTGTTATCTTGTACACATGTATAAATATGCAACAACAGATCCCATCAATATGTACAATTATAATGCACCAATAAAAATGTGGGGGAAAAAAGAATAGTGCATGTTTGCAGCTGAATATCTGTATGGAATAGCTCTATAGTCTGGTCCGATAGGGTCTGGGAATTCTAATAGTCTTCATTTTTTTCTCCATTTTCTCTGTTTCCTTTAGTCATAGCTGATAGTTTTTCTGCTTTATGATTTCATCTTTCTTCCTGGCTTCTGTTAATATCTAATTAGATCCATGGTTCATTACCACATTCAGCTCATTATCCAATGGTCAGTCTACCACAAACTAAATGTTCTTTTCTGAATGTGCTTTTTTCACATTTGCAACATGGGTAAGTTGAAACTTTCCAAATATTTGTTATTGTTCCTTTTTGTTTAACAATTCTATCTTCATCTTTCTCCTTTTGCATTTTATTGCATGGGTCAAGAGAACCAACCACACTTTCAACACTTTTTTTTTTTTTTTGGTGGTGCTGGGGATTGAATCCAGGGCCTTGTGCATGCTAGGCAAGCACTCTACCAACTGAGCTATATCGCTAGCCCTCAACACTTTTGCTTAGAAATTTTCCCAGCTAAATATACAATTTAATCGTCCACAAGTTCTATATTCCACAAAATACTAGAACCCACAATTCAGCCAAGTTCTCAGCCACACTGTGTATAACAAGCACCACCATATAATTTCAAAAGTTAAAAGAAATTTACCATTTTTTTCTCTTTTCACATTTGGTTTGCTGTTTTCTAGCCTTATAGATAAAAATGAAATATATAAAACTGATTTTATTTCCTTTCCTTTGTAATCAACCTGTTTTTTTCTGCCTTTGGAATTGAGTTTTACCATAAGTCTAGCACCTGGTGATCCTTTTGATCTGAAAATTCAAGTCTGTCTTTAAAAGAGGAGCATTTTTTATAATATTTCTTGCATCATTTCCTAACCATTTATTTTCCTCTCTTCTTATTCATGTATTAAGTATACATACATTTACATATTGAATACACTGAAACTGTGATACATGTCTCTTTTCAGTATGATTGTTAAAGTATGTTTTGCAAGATTCTGCCTTGATTTAATCTTCTAAATTATCCACCCACTTTTCATCTGTATTCTATTTTGAATTTCCCCATTTAGTTTGTGATAAAGGTTTATTTTTCAATCCTTTTTTGTCTCTCTGATTATTTGTCCTTAAGACACATATTTTCTAAAGCTTTCTTCTGTTCTTCCCATTAAATTTGCTTCATTAGGAGTCACCTATTCTGAATATTTGGCTCCATCTCCTTCCTTCAAATAAGCCTCCTTAAATGACTTGTGATCTCTCTTGGGCCACTCTCCTGTGAGTGTGGGTTCCTCTGGCACCTCTGAAGCTCAGGTGATTTGGGACTCTAATTGGGCAGTAAGAAATAAGAGCCTCGTAGAGTGAATCACTGGCACACAGGCTGTCATCTAGGATCTCTTGATTGAGGGAATCAGAAATGAAGAGGTCTATAAGCAATGGTTCTCAAACCACTAGCTGTATATTCGAATTACCCAGAGTGCTTCGAAAAACTATCTACACCCAGGCTAATGGTTCATAATTCACAAGGGTTGGGAGACACAGTTGAGAGCTTTTTTAAAAAGCCCTCAAGTGACTCTAATGAGCAGCTACTGTGAGAAGCCCTGTTGCAGACTCCCCAGTTTCTCCACTTTATGGGATAGTGGGAATCCTCTTCCAGCTCAGAGAAAAGAACATGTTCAGAGGGTAGTGAAATTCTCCTCAAAGAGAGTTAGAGGAGGTAAAGCCCTTTACTTTCCAGAATCCTTGAGAAGCCTTAAAGGAACCTGTGCCCATGTAACAGAGGAACTGTGTTGGTCATAACAAGTTAGGCATAAATCTCTCACACAAACGCTCCATCTTTTCCACCCTTCCTGTTCCCACCCGATTCCATTTAACGATTAAGTCACATGTTGTCAAAGATGTTAGAGAAGTTTGCCTCATGCAGACATGGCTTAAGTGTATCTCCTTACTATCTTATTTTTAAATTACTATCTTATTTTTTAAAGATTAGTGTGTGTGATTGAATATTGCAAAAACTAAGCTTATATTTTTATTGTTGTTGCCTACATGTGGTAGGCACTAAATTAAAAAATTTTCACATATATTAACACATTTAATTCTCATGAAACCTCTATGGAATATATGTTATTACTATCTCCCACTGTAAAATAGGAAGCTGAGGCACAGAGAAGTTATTACTTGCCCTGGGTCACAGAGATAATAGGAAGCAAAGCTAGGATACAAACCTGCCGACTGATCTGTAGATGTCACCATCTTAATCTTTTATACCAGGCTAATATCACTCAGATTGCATGATGTATAGTGAACTAAAAGAACAATTTGGCTCATTAAATTTCACTAATGGACTAAGGATATAACACAGTAGTAGACTGCCTGCCTAGCATGTGTGAGGATGGATTCCCAGCAACAGGAGGGCAGAAAAAAAAGTCAACATAGACTGCAATTGTATCCTCTATTCATATTCAATTATTTGTTCCATACATGAGTTTATCCATTTGTTTAAAAAAATGAATCCATGCAATGTAACCATAGATACTGTGTGTGTATACACACGATTGTTGTCCTGCCCTACATTCCCAACTTCCATTCTATGCATTTTTCCATGAATTATTAAAATATTACATCTTAATAGGGACAGTTCTATAAATTATTTTGAAGTAAAGTTATTGGCTTATCTGCATAAAACAAAGTAGTAACGTAAGAAGTTTGTGATAAAGCTAAATTATGTAAACCATTGATATTTACTTGTGCTAGAAACAAACTGTTTTCTCTTAACTTACTGCTCCATTCAATGGGGACATGTTTTGATATCCTGGTAAATCACAAATTTAAAAAATCTGAATGAGCTCTACTTTGTGCTGTTATCAAAATGCTGACAAGCAAAACAATAGGTAGCAGTTACAATTTTCCAAATCATGTTTTAAGTTAGATTGGGAGTTGTTTGTCCAACTGTCTTCCAGATACCTCCACCTGAATTCCCCACAGGCATCTAAAACTTAACAGATCCAAAACAAATTCCAGCTTTTCTTATCCTAATCTTCCTACCCACTCAAGATAGAGCTTCTTCTATCCACATGTTCTCTACAAAGAACAAAGCACTATGATGCATGTACCTAGGCACCAAGCCCAGGGCTTGAGGTCATCCTATTGAACCAGATGGTGATAAAGCACATGGGCTCTGAAATCAGACTGCTAGGATTTAAATCCTGCCACTTGCTAGTTGTGTGACGTTGAAAAAGTTATTTAACCTAACACATGGATTTTTCATCTGTATAACTATACTTCCCACACTGGATTGTGACATAGAATAAATGAGATAAGAATAGTATCAACACTTCCACCAAACTGCACAAACTGCCTTGCTTAGTTTTCTAGGCAGGCATTTTCTTGTAATATATTAAAGTTTAAAATAAATCCTGACATTAATTTGGAGCAATGTCACTGGCTAACTTTCTTTAAAAATTCAGAATTATGTCTGGGGATGTGGCTCAGTGGTAGAGTGCTTGCCTAGCATGTAAGAGGCACTGGGTTCCATTCCCAGTACTGTGAAAAATAAAAAATATTTTAAAAAATAAATAAAAATTAAAATTCATAATTGAAATTAGCATCTATGCTAGTGAAATATTGTGAAAATATTTTATAAGCTGGCAATATTCAAATACTAATCTAGTATATTTTAACTCATAATTGTTATAAAATATACCATACGACAAAGTTTTCATTTAATATACATTGCATAACTTGATACAAATATAAAGCAATATTTCAAACCTTCAAACGGAAAATTTGAAGTCATTATGATAATTACTTTTTTGATTTTATAATGTCACGTGACTTATCCTCCGTGATGGTTGACATTGCCTTCAATGCAGACTGAAGAGTAGCACTACCATCTTCAAATTCCGAATGATAATCAACGGTCAGGGGTATAGTCTTTTCTGTTCCTGCATACTGAAGCTTGTTTTTCTGCAACAAAACAAAGTGACAAAAATAATTACTTTTCCTAGAGGGAAAATCCTAGTTGGAAAAGACAAAAATTAATCTCATTTCACAAACACACACACACACACACACAGAATGGATGTGGCAGGCAATAATGAGAGAATATACAGGTTGAAAACTGGGGCCTTGTGCACCAACTTTTATGCCTTTGCTTTGTGACCTGAGCAGCTCTTTTCCCACCTAGGAAATGAGGGTACTGAACTAGATGACCACTCAGGCTCCCTTCTAACTCTAACATTTAGAATTCAAGGAAAGATCTGTTTACAATATTTAGCAAAGACAATGTTGATATAATTATTGGAAGCTTGGCATACATCTCTCTCCAATCTGCTCTTCCTCTGTAGCCACACATGGTAAATCACACAACCATCCAGTTGCATGAGCCAGAATTAGAGTAAAGGATGCCTGAAATCCCAGAAACTTAGGAGGCTGAGGCAGGAGTTTAAACCAGCCTCAGCAACTTAGTGAGGCACTAAGCAACTTAGGGAGACTGTGTCTCAAAATAAAAAAATAAAAAGGCCTGGGTATGTGGCTCAGTGGTAAAGCACCTCTGGGTTCAATCCCTAGTACCAAAAAGAGAAAAAAAAAATAGAATCGTTAAAATATTTACACAGATGGACTGAAGAGGGAATGAAAAAGAATATAACTAAAGAGTGAGTTAAGGAGCTAGAAGTTATATCTAAAAAATTCTCTCAGGGTATAGCAGGTAAAACTTTTGATAGGAAAGTTAAAGAAATGGTGGCACACGCTGTGATCCCAGCTACTCTGGAGGCTAAGGCAGGAAGATTGCAAGCTTGAGACCAGCCTGGGCAATGTAGCAAGGCCCTATCTCAAAATTTAAAAGGCTGAGGATGTAGCTGAGTGGTAGGGCATCTCTGGTTCCATCCCAGTACAGGGAGAGAGAGGGGGTGGGGGAGAAAGGAAAAGAAGAAAGAAGAGGTGGGGTAGGGAGAGGAGGAGGAAGGAAGAAGGAAGAAGGAGAAGAAGAAGGGAGGGAAGGAAGGAAAAAAGGAAGTCAAAAGATAAAGGGAGCTTCTACACCTGCCCATGAAGGATCAAGTGCTGTGGGAATTAAACTCCTATTGTAAACAACCAGAAAACCAGGCAGAATATATGAAAACTACCTTATTCAGTAGGAATGGATCCCTGAAAGAAGGGAAAGAAATGAGGTGAATTCTGCAATAGCCCAGCTTACTTCCTGGAGCAATTTCTGGGCTGAGGTGTGAAGGGGAGCTTAATGGGTCTAGGGGAATTCAAACCAAATTTTGTGGCCTTGCTTTTGCTAAGATGAAAGACTGCACCAGTGGTCATACTTTGGGGCATTTCTCTCCAGAGAAATAAAAACTTAAATTTATACAAAAACTTATATATGAATATTCATAGCAGATTTATTTTATTTTTAGCAGTCTTATTTTTTGTAGCAAAATCCTGACAAAAACATAAATGCCCTTCAATGGGGAAGCATGACTGACACTCTGAACTTCCATATAATGGAATACTACTCAGCAATAAAATTTGCATGTTATTTATAATAATAAAGCTATGGATTCATGCAAAATACTGAATGAACTTCAAGGTTTGTGATGCTTAGTGAAAAAGTTACTCTCCAAACTTTACATACCGGATGATTCTATTTATATAACATTTTCAAAATTACAAAATTGTGGAGATAGACAACAAATCAGTGATTGCTTTCCACAAACAGAAATGGTGAATAGGGTGGGAGCTTGGATAAAAGCATGGGAGTGTTGTGTATAGTGACAGAAAGAGCTGGATTTTTTTTTTAATATTTTTTAGTTGTAGATGGACACGATATCTTTATTTATTTTTATGTGGTGCTGAGGATCGAACCCAGCGGCACGCGCATGTGAGGCAAGCGCTCTACCACTGAGCCACAGTCCCAGCCCCAAGAGCTGGATTTTGATTGTGGTGGTTATACCCAGCTGTAAATGGAATAATATTCATGCTGGTCAAAAAGTGAATAAAATGCAGGTGAAAACTGAATAAAATCTGTAGTCCTGTTGACAGACATATACAAGCATCAACATCTTGGTTTTAATATTGAACCACAACTGTAGAAGATGTCATCATTGTAGATGAGTTGGGTAAAAGGTACATGGGATTATCTGTACTGTTTTTGTGATTTCCTGAGTACAATTTTTCAAGTTCAAAAAAATTTAAAGAACAAATACCAGAGTGATCTATGTATTATCTTATTTTTTGTATTAAAAAATAGATAAAATCTACCTTTATGCATGTATGTATGTGTATGTCTGTGTGTACTCATAAATATATGTAAATTTATATGTAAAGAGAAATGTCTTTATGTTTATCTTTATAAAAGCACAAAAATATATGAATGAATAAACTCTAACTGTCAAAATTTATTTGCCTCTGATAAGTGGATTACAGGGAAGAGGCCAAAAACTACTAATTAACTTCTCTTTATGTATACTTTTCTTTATACATCTCTATACATGGCTTAACTTGTTCCCAAAGGTATGTTTTATATTTGCAATTTTAAAATAAGAAAAGTTTAAAAGATGATCGATCATGCAGTATATAATTTTAAAAGAATTTCCAGAGAACTAAAATTAAACTGTTCCTCTATGTCCCAAACTGGGTTTGAGCATCATATTCTCTGTTAATATTTTTCTCAAATTCTATGAGTCTTGCCTATTTTATAATTTACTTCAATTATTTCTATAAGTTTTAATTTTTCTAACTTGGTAACTATCCCAAATGTTCTCTTCCTTTTAACATGCCCAAACTGAATAAACTCTGCATATGTTTAACACATTGGTAAGAACTGTAGCAGTAGTCACATTTGATATTCAGCAGCACAGGATTTTTAAACAGGTGTGATACATACTATAACCTCCTGTAGCAGCTTTCTGGAGGTTTTCTTTTACCGTTAATCAATTCTTTTTATTATCCACTTAAATGACTCTTTTACCTAGTATAATTATTTGCTTTCTACAAATTAGTTTATATCTTCAGATTAATATGTCATTAAAAAGCAAAATTATTACTATTTGAAATGTTAATTTTTAAGGATTAAATTGAATTTAACTTTCACTTTACAAACCTTTGTTCTTCTGTCCATGAGTATCTTTGCTTGCTTATCCAGGAATTCTAACTTCTGTAAAATTCTTTCTGCCATTGTCTGTCAGTGAATTCCTATTTATAAAGGAGGAAGAAGAAAAAAAATCTCCAAATCAATTCAAATTTAAACATGTAACTGATTAGACATAAGAGGACCCTCACTTTTACATTACTGTTTTAGATAAATGATAGAATTGCATAGATCATGGAATAAATCTTAGAATTATACATGTATCCAAGTTTTTTCAGAAGGTCACATGCTCAGAACTCCCACATATGTGCGGGTCCCAGGAATCTCTATATTTAAGATGAAGTTGAATTGGAGAAACTTTAAGATTACCATGTGAGAACTAGGCATGACTCATGCTTGAAGCAAGGACAGGTGGCTTGATTCATATCTATTTTATTTTGCCATGATATAATTTTAATAAAAAGTAAATGCAGACTTCACATTTATATAATTCATTGCATTTAAATTAAATTGGTCTATGATCCAAGACTGTTAATATGGCACTTAGCAGGCAATTAGTTACACAGAAGGCACAGCAATTAAACTGTTAGACCCACTGCCACATAATTCATGTTTCTGGTTAATTAACATTGCTGAAAATTCTCATCTAGGGTCAAGCAGTTTATATTAGGTTTGATGAGTTATTTAAACATGAATCCTTGTCTAATTTATTTCTGTTTTCAGATGAGGAAACTGAAGGCCACAAAGTACCTTCTTGGTGCAAGACAAATATCTTGGAGTAGAGTAGAAGCAAGAATCCAGGAAAAGTAGCTTCAAACTCCCTTCATTTATTTTAAAAATTTGAGCAGATGACTATTCATTTCATAAATTTTTCCTCAGTGAGTCAAATAGGCTCCAGTGGCATTTAAGTGTAAAAATTATAAGGTTCACAGAAATTATCGAACTTCATCAATGTTTTTAGTGTAGACACTTAGCTTCTTCCTAGCTCAAAAAAAAAAAAAAAAAAAAGAAACTATGATATTTCTCCCATGTTGTATGCTATTCAGTCAATATCACATGGAGACAATTAAGCATGAAAGACAAAGATTCAAGCTCACATTATTGTGTACTTGATTTCTTTCAGTTCTTTTCAACCATCTTTCCTTCACCACTCATTGTACTACCACATGTAAATTCTTAAGGCTTCTGATAGTGCTCTTCCCCTTCCCATTCCAGCATGTTCTCTGCCACATTGCTTCATCCAGTTACTTCATCTCCATCCAATGATGTTGTTTCATGTGTATTAGTTTTTTGTTGCTATAACAAAATATCTGAGGCTGAGTACTTTATAAAGAAAAGAGGTATATGTAGCTTACAGCTTTGGAGACTCAAAGTCCAGGATCAAGCAACCTCATTTGTTTGGCCTCTAGTGAGGCCTTGTGGCAGATGATATAGCAATGGTGGAAGTGTAAGAGAGTCATTGTGACAATGTAAGACACGAAGCCAGAAAGCAGGGAGGACCAGTTTTGCTCTTTTATATCAATCCTCTCATGAAAAATAAACAGAGTCCTTGGAGAACTATACTAACTCCCTCTGAGGGGAGGCCCTCCAGCGGTCTAGTTACTTCTCACAAGGCTCCACCTCTTAAAGGTTCCATCACCTCACACATCACTGCACTGGGGACCAAACTCCCAACCTGTGAACCTTTGAAGGACACCTTTAAACAATACCCAAACCATAGCACCAATGTGACAAAGAATTTATGCAGAGGAAATTCTAGGTTGTGGGTAGATAGCTTGCCTTATTATGACCTACATAACCAGAGAGGCAGGTTGGAAAGGCGAGATCCAGAGTAAAGGTGTTAGTACAAGTGAACTCCTTGGACTCTGAGTCTCCTACAGGAAAGCAGGGGCATATTTTAGAGGAGAATAAAAGATTATTTAAACACTACATATTTTTCTTGTTAGGCCCAGGAACATATCCTGTTGTGCCCTAAGGTGTTTTAGTTTCTGTGTTTCCCCTATGTGTGAATTTAAGGATGGCAAGAAGGCTCCTCTATCCCTCAGCACAATTGGAATTTCATTGGAATCAAAGATTTCTACCTCTCCATAAGAGACAGAAAGGTAAATAACCAGAAAGACCAGCATATTGAAGCGAATGGGCTTCCCAGTTTAGGGAAGGTATAAATTATATGAGGGACAACTGAGGCACACTGCTTACTTGTGGTAAGGAACAGAAAGCCGGTCATTTTAGAGTAAGTCCTATGCCTTTCACTTTTACAGCCCATCCATCTTCAACATGCCATCACACATTTTAAAATGTACCATGTCATTCAATTTTATATATATGGATACTGTGATATGGAACAATGTTTATGGTTTTGTTTTAAAATTATTTTGCTATAAATATATTATTTGGCTATGATATGAATTCTGGAAAATCACTGCACATTATCATAACATTTTTAAATTGAGGAAAACTAACCAATTATTTTGGAGTGTCAATAACATTTTTATGAATACTAAATTTGTTAGTGAAACTAAGAGAATATTATGTATTTTGCAGTCTTACATTGTAGAACCAACACCTTTTCTTCCATTTTGCACAGTTTCATGGATCTTTGGCAATATGCTAATGGTGCCTGATAAATGGTCTGGGAAAAGGTGGAGGTGAGAAAAACACCAGGGATTAACTTTCTTGCTTTTCTCATTAAACCAAGGGTACAAAAGACCTATTTTGTGTTTCTTCAAACAAATCCTGAGAGCAAAGATACATCAGACAAATATGATGGTGTTCCCCAACTACTTAACATGAACCAACAACTAATCTTAT
The DNA here is from genome assembly GCA_004024805.1 of Geosciurus inauris. Taxonomy (NCBI): domain Eukaryota; kingdom Metazoa; phylum Chordata; class Mammalia; order Rodentia; family Sciuridae; genus Geosciurus; species Geosciurus inauris. The sequence goes on from PVHX01008764.1 coordinate 49,257, forward strand.
AAAGCAAAATACATGGATACTTCATTAAATATTCCTCAATCTGACCTTCTATGTTTCATTTCTTTCTTGATTGTTCCTACCTCATAGGTCTGTTTCTATGGGCAAATAGTATTAGATTAACTATTTGTTTGTTTTGCCTGACCTGGAAGAATTACTTCTATTGGTTCTCCCTTCTCTATCTTTCATCTCCTTTCTTCACCTATTTCTTCCTCTTCAACATGCTCAAGTCTCTTCTGTTTGTAAAACAGAAAAAAAAAAAAATCTCTCGACTATGGTTATTATTTTCTCTCTCATCTTCCCTTTATTGTCAAATTTTCTTCAAATTGTAATCTCTACTTCAAAGGTTCTGATTTCCCGTGTCCCTTTTCCTTCTCAATCTACGATCATTTGATTTTTTAAACTATTGCACTAAAAAATTAATAAGCTTTCAAAATCATTGGGGTCACTATCTTATAAATTAATGAATACTTTTTTCAATTTTTGATATTTTTGTTGATTTTAAATTTAAAACAAAATCCAGTTGGAACCACAAAGTACAGTTGGAACCACAACTGAAAATACAATTTAAAATATTTTTCTAAAGCTATTATTCCATGTAATAATAAAACAATTAACAGCATAGCATAATGTGAAGTTTTCATTCCAGTGGTTTATGTATTTTCTTAGGATAGATTAAATTTTTTAAAAATTTAACACCACTTAATTGAACTGTACAAAATCAAAAACATATTTTTAAAATTTTTAAAATTTTTTTAGTTGTACATGGACATAGTATCTTTATTCTACTCTGTTTTATTTTTTTAAATGTGCTGCTAAGGATCGAACCCAGTGCCCAACAAGTTCAAGGCAAGTGCTCTACCACTGAGCTACAATCCCAGCCCCACAAAAACATATTTTCAAATGACTTGCCAAACATCATTTATGAATGTGTTTAAAAAACAGCTCTTCAGTGTGCGGGTGAAGCCACGAACCATCTCCACCTTCATAGTGATCTGAAAGGCTTCACCTCCACCATCAAGAACAGCAGACTGGGGGATTTTTTTCCAAGGATTGTGTTTATACTTGATCCTGCTGGAGTACTGGTACACACAGAACCCACCTGCCACATTTAATCAGAATCTGATTCACATGATTTTGTGTAATGCTAGAGTAACCAAAGAAAGAACTAAAATGAGAAACAATACAGAGATTTAGGAATGAGCTCTAGAGAGTATGTCTTCTAAAAGAGGTCTGTTGTTTTATATCAGTAAAGAGGTGTTACTGACACATAATCTCTTCCATATATGAACCTATTTTTAATGATACTTCAAATAGCAATAAGTTCTATTATATACTGAGGCCTAAAAGTAATTTTTTTGGAAAAAATATTACATTGTTATTCAACTTTTCATAGTATTTATGCTGAGTATTTTCATATGTCTTCCAGGTACTCAGTTTTTTTCATCTATTTTTTTATTTAAAGAATTTTTTTAGGATGAACACAATATTTTTATTTTATTTATCTTTATGTGGTGCTAAGGATTGAACCCAGTGTCTCGCACGAGTGAGGCAAGCACTCTACCACTGAGCCACAACTCCAGCCCTCATATTTTCAATAAAGTCAAACCTTTTATACTTTTGAGCAACAAAGACTTACTTTCTATGTTAGACACAGTTGGTTATTCATCAAAGCCTCCTAATTGGTGATGCAGTGGATCCACAGTCCTTGTAAATGATTAATATATAAATATATACAGACTGTAAGATATTTATTTTGTTAGACTTTGAAAAACCAGATTTGCATTCCAAAGCCAAAGCTTAATGAGAGACCAAAGTCCATGTTATCAAGCTAATTAACACTTTTCTTCTCTTTCTTTGAATTATTGTAATTTTGGCTAATGTTGACCATTGCTTTCTATGGACATTCTCATCTTTCTTGGTTTCTCTGACAATAGTCACATATTTCTGCCTTCTCTGAAGATTCCTGGTCCATGTTTTCAACTTGGTCTTCTTCCTCAGCTCACCCCCTAAATACTAGTGTTCATAAGGGCTTGACCATCTTTCTCATCTTTCCTTATATTCTTCCAAGATAAACTCTCAGACCCATGGCTTCATCTACTGCCATCTGTATTCAAATAAAATCTCTCTTCTGAATTCCAAACCTACATCCCCAGGTAACTTATATCTCCCAGGTACTCTAAGTACCTTACTTTACTTTAGAGTAAATTCCCCTGTTGTTTTTATCCCGCAACCAAAAATCTCTTCCAACCTTCATTATCACATTAGCATCTCTTAAGTTTCTAGCTCATACTCTTAGGAGTCATCATGATTCTCAACCTCAGCAACACTGCAGAATAAACTAAAAACCTCCCAGGTATGGTGATTCCCAGTTGCCATCCCAGACTTTCTCAGTTAGAATTGATGGAAGTGAAGGCTGGTGATTTATTTTGAATGCTATTATGATGCAGCTCTTCTCAAAAACCAGAAGTTGGTCCCCATTTTACTGGGAAATTCTTTTACTCCCACCTCACCGACAAGTACAAGGCAAGTGCTCTACCACTGAGCTACAACCCCAGCCCCACAAAAATTTGTATATGCTACATCTAAAATATCTTTTTAGCTCTTTTTTACCATTTACATTGCTACTGCCTCCATTTAGGATTCTGTAACTTCTTTCCTGGATTATTGTATAACTTAGAAATTTGTCTTTACATTGGATCCATTCTATTCTCCATTCTATCCTTCACACCTGTATTAGTTTTTCAAGAAAAATACATTCACATGCCTTTCCACTTAGAGCTCCAATTCCTCCAGCTGCTTTCAAAACAAATTTTAGGCCAAGTGCAATGGCACACACCCGTAATCCCAGCTACTTGGGAGGCTGAGACAGGAGGATCATAAATTCAAGAATAGCCTGGGCTATTTAGGGAGACCTTGTCTCAAAATTAAAAAATATATATATAAAGGGCTTGGGATATAGCTCAGTGGTAGAGCATTCCTGGGTTCAACTCCCAGTATTTCAAAGCAACCCCCCCCCCAAAATGTCAAGGTCTTTGTGATCATACATAGTTCATAGTCTCTGGCCTCTGGCTAAGTCTTTAACCTAACCTACCTCTTGTCGAAATATACTTGATAACTCCAGGCACAATGAAATGAACAACCTGTGGTTCCTCAAGTGTTGTACCTTCCTTTATTTGTTCCTTTACTTTTGATAGTCTGTCTACAATGCCATTCTTCTGTTCCTTGTCTTCCTAAATTCTCTTCCTCCTTCAGGACTCAACACAAGTAAAACCTCTGCTAGGAAGTGTTCCCCAGGCCTATGATTTAGATGCCAAATGTCTGTGCTTATATGAAATCTTACGTGTGCTGCTAGCCTAACACTCACCTGCTCTAACCAAATATTTTATATACTTCTCTCCCCTCACCTCACTGTGTGTTTCTTGAAGGTAGGAATCTAATTTATCTTCATATACTTAATACCTAACAACTTAAATAAATGAGTTAACCATCAGCCACAGAAGAAATGCACAATTATAAATGCTGTTACTGCTTTCAGCCTGCATTTAGGCTATTGTTTTTAATTTACTTCATGAGTATGCACAAATCTTTGATAGTTCTATCGAGGTTCTTCTAAATAGAGCCATAGCCTAAAGAAGAAAGGGGGGGGGGCGGGGAGGAGGAGGAGGAGAAATTGGTTAAAGGGAAGTAAGAATTAAAGGAATAGTCCCCATATTTAAAAGCAATGTAACAAACATTGATTCTTCCCAACTTTCAAACTTAGAAAGGCAGTATAGAATCCAGCTTAAGGACATGGTTTCTAGATTGAGACTGCCGGCACTGAATCCTTAGCTCCATCACATAAGAGCTGTGTGAATGTAGTGAGTAGTGTCTAACTTTCTATGTTGTCCATCTATAAAATGGAAATAATAAAAGTTCTTCACTAGGTTGTTATGAGGTTCAATTGTGCAAATATAAGTGACAACATGTAAGTGTTTGACAGAATAAATAAACCTAAGTGAAGATACACTTACCGGTCAGAGATAAAGTGGGTTTTCCTTCTTATAAATGTTGCAAAATGCAAGTTCTCCAGTTGCATACCATTTCATGTTTTTCTGCCCTACCCACCACCATGCAATCAACAATAGTCTCCATATGTCTGATTGCTTACTTGCTTCCTTTTCGATAAATTTCTTCAATTGTACCTCTAACAAATCACTTCGGAACTTAGGAAACAATGAGAATATTAAGCACTTTAGTATCTTGTATTGTAATAGAACAATTTAATATTTTCTCATTAGCTTGTTTCCTTCCCTAACTTCCTCCTGGTTTCATTTTGAATTTTTGCTAAATTCTTATTTAGAGTTCAGTGAGGCAAAACTAAAACTTATGGTCCTATAAAACCCAAGGGTAGACCTTGAATCAATAGGAACTATTTAGGAAGATTGCCCAATCATGACTACGTCTCCATACCAAAAAACAAAATTAGTTTTGTGTTCAGTAGATCTAATCATCCCCTTTCAACTGATATATCAACTGGGGTGGGAGAGATGATCTCACTTCAAGAATTCTCACTGAAGCATTCTTACACGTTCTTACAATTAGGAGGCAATGCTCCCATCTGGAATATAGGGTTCTTATGTGGTCATAGAAGCCTACCTCATAGAATCTCAGGGCTAGAAGATGTGCACAGTCTCTCACCTGAAGAGTGAGACTGCATGGACACAAAGAGGACCAGACTTTGCCAATCCTCACTTTGATTTCCATTGCCATGTTCCCCTTCCAGCCTTCAGCCTGCTGCTTTCCTTCCCCTGGATTACTGCACCCCCTAATTTGCTTGTCCCTAAACTTTCTCCTCATCCCTCAAATGTTGATCCTTCAAAATGCCATCAGAGCTGTCTTAAACAGGATTAGGTCCAGCTCCAGTCTGCAAATCTTGGCTTGCTCCCCATTGCTTGCAGAATGATCCCCCAAATCTTCAGGAGACATATGAGACCATTCAAGAGAAGACATCCCAGAATCTGGCTCAACCCCCCTTCCCAGTTATCTCCCATCACAGCTTTTTGTCTTCCACCCTATTCTACCACTCCTTTCCTGGACACTCTCTTCCCTTTCTCCCACCATGTGCTGACCTCATGCTTTTCCTTCCACTCAGAATGTTCTCTCTTCCTGACTTCTAGGCACAAGCTTATTGTATCAAATCCTGGTATAAAGGTTTCCTCTTCAGAACTCTCCTTGGCATCCTCTCATTCCTTGTCTTGTGTCAGTCTGTCTCTTGTGAGCTCCTGCTGCACGCTGTCCCCCATTGCCACACTTAGCACACACTGTTTTATGTGAAAGAGATTCCCTGACACATATTCACTGTGTTGAAGCTCATTTAAAGCAAGAGTTGGGTTACCCACTTCTGAACCTCAGCACCAGGCAGAGCATTTTTTTTTTCTTTAGTTGTAGATGGACACAATGTATTTTATTGCTTTGTATGTGGTGCTGAGGATCGAACCCAGGGCCTCATGCATGCGAGGTAAGCGCTCTACCGCTGAGCTACAATCCCAGCCCCAGGCAGAGCATTTTACAACTATCTGAATCTGAAAAACTGACAATTTCACTTGGAGATGTCCCCGAATATAACATTTTAGGGATAAATATTCCAGTTTACCTGTAATGAGTGATGTCACTTCATGATTTACTAAAGGATGAAATATGAAGCAGGCTGAATTATTATGAAATTTGTCTCTTGCCCAATCTAACCTCAGTAAAACTGTTTTGAAAGGAAACTCTGATTTATTTTCTTAATTACTAGGTCGGCAATGACAGTTTCTTAGGGGGAAAATATAATGAAATAGAAAACTTGCCATTAAAACCCAATAAATTCCCCAAATCACTCTCATGAAAGGTCTGTCCACATCAGATTTATTTCAGCATCAATATATCAGCACAACAGAAGACAAGTCATTACTAAAATAATACAGCTTTTAAAAAGCTATTTTAGGTATACTTTTCATTTTAACAGTGTGCACCTTGGGGACTGAAAAGAAAAACAAACGCAGTGTTGTCAATGTAAAAGGCTTCTTCAGCAAGTTCTAAACATCTCCTCTTAAAGAGAATAATTCAGGGAAACCAAAAAATCTCTAAACTAACAAACTAAAGAGCAGAAGTGAGCAATTATCTAGAAAATGGAGACAAATTAAAATTTACTTCCATTATATGGCTTTATCTGTTCAAACATGTATTGAGGACAAGGCCCCTGCCTTTTTTTTTTTTTTAATATTTTTTTTAGTTGTAGATGGACACAATGTCTTTATTTTATTGCTTTGTATGTGGTGCTGAGGATCGAACCCAGGTCCTCACGCATGCGAGGCAAGCGCTGTACCACTGAGCTACAATCCCAGCCCCCCCGCCTTGTTTTTATCTGACACAGACCCCTAAACACTATCCTGAGACCATAGTAAGCTCTCACTTCATTTCCTAAATGATTAATTTTTACTCCATAATTTTTTTAAAAAGTGGCTGAATTCCTCCACTTCACATTCCAAGTGCTGATATAAGGAAACCTTCTTTTCTTTTAAATCTAAATGGTCCATGTTATAGGCTGAATTATGACCCCTATCCAGCTCATACGTTGAAGCTCTAACTTCCAGTTCCTCAGAATATAATTGTATTTGGAAAGTCCACCTTGAAAGAGGTCAAGCTGAAATAACATTGTTAAAGGTGGTCCCTATTACTGGTGTCATGTGACAGAAGATTAGGACGCAGACAGCACACAAAGATCTCCTGAAGACAGAGAAGGCAGTCAGGGCGAGAGACCTGGGAAGAAGTAGCCCTGCCCACACATTGATGTTTGGTTTTCAGCCTCCAGAATTGTGAATATGCAAATTTCCGTTGTTTACCTCCCAGTCTGTATGATCAGCAAAGTAATGTAGCCCGCAAACAGAGAGAACTAATTTAAAAAGTTGTAAAAAGATTTAACTAGGTCTGGGGATATAGCTGAGTTGGTGAAGTACTTGCCTGGCATGCTCAAGGACCTGGGTTCAATCCCCAGCACCACAAAAAAAAAAAAAAAGAAAAAAAGATTTAACAGGGCTGGGGTTGTGGCTCAGTGGCAGAGCATTTGCAATGCACGTGTGAGACACTAAATAAACAAAATAAAGATATTGTGTCTGTCTGTAACTAAAAAAAATTTTTAAAGATATTTAAAAAGAAAAGATTTAATTATAAATCCGGTCCATATGCTCAGAGCCATAGCATACAATTTCTTGTCCCCTTTTTGTTATAAGAGAAAGTAAGAGAAAGCTTACTCTTCATTTTTAACCTTTACTAAAAATTGACCATCACCAATTTGAGGTTGGAAGAGAAGAAAAAAATCGAAGAATTTTAAAAGTATGATATACATGCTTTGTAATGTGTGAGAAACCAATCAGATAAGGATACGAAGAATTGATTGACCAATTTGAAATCACACCATAAATACCAACCACAAGAGCGATTAACTCCCGCCAACCATTCCAAGTTCTTTCTGTCTTAGGCAAGTTGGAAACGCATCCACTATGCATCTCTCACCAATCGCCCAGCCCCCGGTTCCCCTTCCTCTTCCACCCGGTTCAGAAAGTAGGGAGCCCAAGTCGAAACACTTTATGCTGCAATGTTTTAATGGGAAGCCAAAACTCAGGACAAAATTGAGGCAGCTCATTAATGTTAAGAGCCGGCGAAGGGTTTTTCTACCTGCCCGGCCTCCGTCTGTCCCACGCTCACTGGGAACCCAGATTGACTCTGCGCCTCCCGCACCCCATCCGCGCTCTCCCCCAGATCCTCCTGCCGGGGAGGGGGCCGAAAGAGCCTCTCCTACCTCCCTACAAATGTTGATTTCCAGCTTTTCCTGAGCCTGCGTCTCCTCAAACTGCGTCCACTTTTTCTGGTAGCTTGGAACTCCCCGCTCCGCTGATCCGAAAACAACGCGTCCTGTGTCCATAGAAACAGTTTCGCGAGCTCGTCCCCTCTCAAAAGCCTTGAGACGTTTGCCCACATACTTTTGTCACTAAAGGTCAAAGTGACTCACCAAATACTTATGGGTATAAAACCGATTATGATGAAAGAGTGGAAAGAAGAGAGGTCAGGAAGAGAGAGGAGCAAGGGAAAAGAACTGAGGGACAGTTAACATTGCTTCCCTTTACTGTCATTTCTTCTTCCTCTTGTACTTTCCTGGAAAGGCAGGATTTTAAAAATAAGAGTAAAACTTACATGCAGCCTGCAGGTTGGAATGGCGGTCGATAGCCTGTATTTGAAGTTGACAGAATATTGTTTTCCATGACTTATGAAGTAAAAAAATATATACCTTCTTATTCACAAGGCCAAGAAACCACCCATCTAATTAGTATTATATAAATTATATAGTAGGTGTGGGGACACCCCCCCCCCGCACACACAGAATCATAATCCAAAACTAACTTGAAAACACCTTGTATTTAATCAACAATGGCAGGAAATTTCTATAATATTGATTACATTTTTACTCAAAAGTTATCTTGGTAAGCATTTTAATGATATATTTTAATGACTTGTCTGATACATCAATATAGAAAAAGAAAAGTTTTTTAAAATAGCATTAATTACTAAAAGATAAGGTCATGCTAGCGGCAAAGGCAGAAACTTTGAAAAAAAAAGTGATTTTGTGGATCCATAGTAATCAAAATTTGACTAGGGCTGGGGATGTTGAGACCTTGGGTTTGTTATAGAGTTGTAGGTCTGATTCTGGGGATTCAACAGATTAGGTTGGGCTACTTGCCCCGAAAGCCAAACAGAAAGGTAATTGTGAAAAGCATGAAAGAAACTTCAATCAGTGTAGCTACCTTCGAAGACAAAGGGACCTGTGTCCTTAGCTCTGTCATCTAGGGGCTGACAATGACTCTGAAGTTATGTAGAAAGGAGAATGAAGGCAAGGATTGGGGGTTTGCATAGTTGGAGGCTTTTTGCAGCTGGGGACACAGATGATCTTGGTCAGTAGTGGCCTGCTCCATCTTTATTTCAGAATTTGTCTCTCAGGGCCCTTGCTGCTGAGAAAGTTGCTATTGCCTTGGACAAGTTTTGATTCTTGTCACAAGATGTTTATCCACCAGACTTGTTATTCTGGAATTTAAAGTGACTCAGAGTAAAGGAAACATGCAAAATGGAGGTGGAGATGCCAAGTCATTAATCCTGCTTTTAGTTACCATCAGACATTTGTAGGCAAAAGTGAAAAGTTTAAGTCTTTGTTACAGGTTCAATCCCCAACATCACACACACACACACACACACACACACATTTGTGTCTACAAGTTGCTAGTCATAATCAATGCATAAAAAAAACATTGGAATCAGTTTACTTCACATACCTACATTAAAATACAATAATAAAAACATAAGGTAGTTTGTTTCTATAAAACTACAGAATAGAAGACATAGAGACAAACCCACATAAATGAAATCATGCTAGACAAAGGTGTCAAAAACATACATTGGAGAAAAGATAGCCTCTTCAGCAAGTGGTGCTGGGAAAACTGGAAATTCATATGCAGCAAAATGAAACTAAACCCCTATCTCTCACCATGCACAAAACTCAATTCAAAGTGGATCAAGGACCTAGGCATTAGACCAAAGATCCTATGCCTAATAGAAGAAAAAGTAGGCCCAAATCTTTATCATGTCGGATTAGGCCCAGACTTCCTTAACAAGACTCCTAAAGCATAAGAAATAAAATCAAGAATCAACAAATGGGATGGATTCAAACCAAAAAACTTCTTCTTAGCAAAAGAAACATTTAATGAGGTGAACAGAGAACCTACATTTTGGAAGCAAATTTTTGCCACACACACATCAGATAGAGCACTAATCTCCAGGATTTTTAAAGAACTCAAAAAATTTAACAACAAAACAAACAACCCAATCAGTAAATGGACTAAGGAGCTGAACAGACACTTCTCAGAAGAAATACAATTGATCAACAAATATATGAAAATGTCCAACATCTCTAGTAATTAGAGAAATGCAAATCAAAACTATTCTAAGATTTCATCTCACTCGAGTCAGAATGGCAATTATTAAGAATACAAGCAACAATAAGTGCTGGCGAGGATGTGAGGAAAAAGGCACACTTTTACATTGCTGGTGGGACTGCAAATTGGTGCAACCAATCTGGAAAGCTGAGTGAAGAAGATTCCTTAGAAAACTTGTAATGGGGGGCTGGGGTTATGGCGCAGTGGTAGCATGCTCGCCTTGCACGCGTGTGGCACTGGGTTTGATCCTCAATACCACATAAAAATAAAGTAAAGAGATTCTGTCCGCCTGCAACTAAAAAATAAATATATATAAAAAAAAGAAAACTTGTAATGGAACCACCATTTGACCCACCTATCTTACTCCACGGTCTATAACCTAAAGACTTAAAAACAACATACTACAGTAACACAGCCACTTTAATGTTTATAGTTAATGTTTATAGCAGCACAATTCACAATTGCTAAATTGTGGAAGCAACCTAGATGCCCTTCAATAGATGAATGGATAAAGAAACTGTGGTATATATACACAACGGAATATTACTCAGCATTAAAAGAAAATAAAATCATGGCATTTTCAGGAAAATGGATAGAGTTGGAGAATATCATGCTAAATGAAGTAAGCCAATCCCCAAAACCAAAGGCTGAATGTTTTCTCTGATTAGTGGATGCTGATCCATAATGGGGGTGGGCGTGGGGAGCATGGGAGAAATGGAGGAACTTTGGATAGGGCAAAGGGAAGAGAGGGGAAGGGAGGGAGCACGGAGATAGGAAGGATGGTGGAATGAGATGCACATCATTACACTAGGTACATGTATAAAGACAGGAATGGTGTGACTCTACCTTGTGTACAACCAGAGAAATAAAAAATTGTACTCTATACGTGTATTATGACTTCAAATGCATTCTTCTGTTTTAAAAATAAATTTAAAAAAAATTCAAATTAAAATTAAAACAAAGAACAACAATTTGTACAGAATTGGTAACTATAATGTAGTTGATTGTGGTAATTTGCCTAAGATTATTATGCCTTCAGTTCATAAATTGATACAAAGATGAAATTAGCTGCTGCTGCTTCTTTTCTCCTTCTTCTTCTCTACTCTTCCTTCTTCTTTTTTCTTTTTTTTTTTTTTTGGTACCAGGGATTAAACCCAGGAGTGCTTAACCACTGAGACACACCCCCAGATCTTTTCTCATTTTTTAATTGTGAGACAGGATCTCTCCAAGTTGCTTAGGGCCTCACTAAGTTGCTGAGGCTGGCTTTGAGCCTGTGATCCTCCTGCTTCTGCCTCCTGAGCTGCTAGGATTACCAGCATATATCATTGCGCCTAGCAAAATTAGCTTCTTAAAGGAAAATTTAAGGTGAAAATGTTAGCTACTTATCACTCTTTAGTCAGTAAAATTTATAAAGCATGATTCTTATATAAAAATCTTAGAATATGGGGCTCGGGCTGTAGCTCCGTGGTAGAGCGCTTGCCTACCATATGTAAGGCACTGGGTTCCATTCTCAGCACAGCATATAAATAATAATAAATAAATAAAGATCCATCAGCAACTAAAAAAATTTTTTTAAATCTTAGAATATTGTCATTTTCTTAGCTAATATTTATGGAACCTTTACTATGTGCCAGATATATGGCTAAAATTTTTAAAAATAATCTGACACTAGACATCTATCTGCTCTCTCAGAACTGCCATGCTTTCTGCACCACCATGGCCACCTTTGTGGAGCTCAACACCAAAGCCAAGATGCCCATTTTGAGTCTGGGCACCTAAAGTCTGTTCCAATCAAAATCAAAGGTGTGAAGGTGGCCACTGAGGCAGAATATCTCCAGATAGATTGTGAATGCATCTATTAGAATGAGAATGAGGTGAGAGAAGCCATTCAAGATTTAAGAGAAGGTTGTACCATAGGGAAGTATAACTCAGATGAGCAAATGACGATTTCTTTCACTTGTTTGATCTGATCAAATGTTTGTTAAACAACAGGAACTCTGCTCACACTGCAAAGATAAAAAGAATAGAAATAATAAAAGTTTAAAAAATTAATACTATATCCCATTTCAGCCTTCATATTCACTAATCCTTAATCCTCAACTAGTACCTATGGAAAATGTATTTATCGTTAGTTGAAGAAATCATTGTCACAAGAGAAGAGATATCTCCAAAGAAGGGTCTGAGAAGGGGTACTTGATTTAGGACCAGTGGGGTTCTTGATAGGAAAGAATTTCAGCATGTGCCAAAGGCATAAATAGAGGTTTATTTAAGATAGTAAAGGTATAATCAAGGTAGAATGGGAACCATCTCCAGAGGGAAGACCAGCAACCTGATCGTGTGGGATGTTGTTATTTATAGAGGGACGGAGCTAGAGTCTGGACAAGAGGTGAAGTCATTTTACACAATTTTGTGACAGTGCTCCCTGTGCTTGCACACTGCCCTCATGTTACAAGGGCAAAGGTCAAGGGCACTCCCTCTGAGACTCAGCATCTCTCCCTTTAGCCCTGAATTCCCATCTCAAACTCAAAGAAATTGTGATTTGCCAAATATCATACAATTACTAAGTATTATTATAAGGTGTTTTTTCTCTTTAATAAAAAAATTGGGTAAAATATACACAAAAATAATTCAAATGAATTCTTTCTTAACTACTTTAAACATCTCAATTAAACTCAATAGGTATCTACTGAATGATTTCATGAACCTATTTTAGAAAAATACTAGGTAAAAAAGCCTAATGAATGTTCTATTTAGAAAGCATACGGATTCCTTAAAATATAAACTTTATTCTGTCAGAAAGCAAAGAAAGTCAAATCTGCAGACTTTTCTCTACTTTGAGGAAAACTGCAAAGGTCAACTACAAAGTTGGAGGGCACGCTCTTCAAGACTGTCATTAATTCTGCCACCGAGTTTGGGGTTCTCAAACCCTGACTAGAACCCTCAGGTTTGACAATTCACCAGAAAGACTCACAGAAATCACTGAAAGCTGTTATGTTTAGGATGACAGTTCATTGCAGAAAAAGGACACAAATGAGAATCAGCCAAGGGAGGAGGCTCACCGGCAGAGAGCAGGGTGCGGCGGAAGTACCAGACCTGGAGCTTCTGTCCAGCTCCTCTGTGGAGTCAGGACAACTGGCTGTCCCATAATTGTCCTAAGACAATGCTCATGGGACCAGGAAAGCTCACCTGAGCATGTTGTCAGTTTTTAGTGGGATTTCATCACAAAGGTCTGATTAATTGATTCCCTATATGGTTAATCAGTTTCTAGGTTGACTAATATCATGTGACCAAAGCCCTCACCTTACGTTGTCTTTCTTCAGTGGCCAGTCCCCTCCCTCAGACTATGCAGGTGTGGCCAGCTTCCCACCCTGAATTGCATTGTTAAGCTATCCAGTGTGACTGTGCCCAGGCAAACAAAGATCTTCCTGTCAGGCACAACAACCCCAGGGCCCAGTTTACTTCCCAAAAGCCAGGGCAAAGATCAGACTTTCTCTCTGGGTGAAAGAGTCTCTTCTACAAATTGTTTACTGAACACCTTCTATGTGTAGTTTAGTCATTGTCCAGTTTTTATTTAGTAGCTCAGAATCATGAAAAGCCTGTGAGTTCCCACCCCTGCCTTCTACCCTCTCTGGAGAAGGCAGCTTCTTTTGCCCTTTCCCCACACAGATTATGAGGTCTGGGAGAAGTGACAATATTCTTCAGCTTTCCTATTGTCCTTTGCACATCTTTATTTGCCTTTTCTTTAGAAAAAGTCACCTCTTGTGAGGTTGAAACCAACCATCTCCCCATACCTACTTTCTAACAAATTCCAGTCATTTCCACTTTTACAGACTGGGAACTTCCTCAGTCTGAATGGAATAAAATGCAGTTTCAAAGATAATAAAATGCAGAAAAAATACAATGTGCTCTTACTTTTATAGACCCTCCAACCACTTGGTGGCAGTATCTTAAAGTTTAGCTGTTTGAAATTTTAGAAATTTAAAAGTAGTAATAACTTGAAATGACACCAAATAGCACATGATCAAAGCTGCAAAGCAACTCCCCCCCAGATGTTCCCTTTCCAGTCAGAGGTTAAATTACTGTTACAATGTTGTAGGTTTTCAGACATACCCCTTCTTGGGCTGGGCGGGGGTCACTTGGTGGTACAGGGCATGCGCGAGACCCATTGTCAACACAGTACTAGTACTAGTACTTTGCTTCTCCCCAATCTATAATGAACCTATTATAGATGCATGCAATTGCTGCTATGGAGCAGGAAAGTACTGGATTAATACTTATACCACTTTACTTTTACGTGTCTTTACTTTTTGCAGTTCTTGAGTCCTGATTTGTATCTTTTACATTGGCATTCCTTCAGGAAACTGGAAGATCCTTCTTTTAGTAACAGAGGAGGTGCTTTCCTAACTCAAATACTGACAAAAAATTGATTCTAAGTGCTGATAATTATAACCTTCTTTTTGTATTCACTTCAGTTATGCTCAGATTTCTTCTTAAACTACTGATAATGATTGGTTGATTGATTGATTGACACTTTACCACTGTGCCACAACCCCAAACTTTTTTAAATTTAATTTTATTTATTTTGAGACAAGGTTTGCTAAGTTGCTTACGGCCTCACTAAGTTGCTGAGGCTAGCCTTGAACTTGTGAAACTTCTGCCTCAGCCTCCCAAGCTGCTGGGATTACAGGTGTGTGCCACTGTGCCCCGCTTGATAATGATTTATTTTAAAACCATGAATTAAATTCAATTAGAAGTTAATATCAAATAGTAATATTATCATTGAACTAAAGGAAAAATTAAATATTGGTAAGTTGTTACTAATTATTGAATGATTAATGCTCTCTCAAACTCTCCTTCTGTTTTCTTTTGATTTTCTCCTACTAATTTGGTTGTGATAGGGACAGACAGATGCAAGTGGTGGGAACATGAGGTTAAGAGAATAACTCTATAAAATGAGCTCACTGCACTGATCCCACATTTTTTCCCCCAAGAAGCAAGTTACCTGTGGCCTGCCTGGCTTAAGTGGACAAGTTATGTCACATTCCTCAGCAAACTACCTGTGATCTGTAGGAGAAATGAAGGCCCAAAATAATGTTGATAAGAGGAACCCAAGTTACCCCAAAGGGGGAGACTTTTGTGGCCCTTTTTATAGACCAGATTCCAAAACTCAGGAAGAAGAGAATAATTTTTCCTAATGATAAAACATGTAAGAATTTATGATTAAGAATCC
>PVHX01008764.1:64587-81184 GCA_004024805.1 Geosciurus inauris
AAAAAAAAAAAAAAGTCAAGAGGTGGACTTGGGCAGCATTCTCTGGAAACTTCTCTGGGATCCCCAATAAAATTGGAGTGCAGGAAAGGGACACTGTCCTATACTCTCTGAGAGGATCTACTCTCTCCCTTGACAGTGTCCTCTTTCCCTTTTATTATCTCTTCAATATATGCATGCCTGTTACTCTGATTGACATGTGTGACATCTTTCTGACTTGATCACAAGAATCAGGGTTTGAAGGGGGGCTCTTCATGCTGCCTCAGTTTCCTGGAAGGCCCCAGCCCTGTAACAGGTGTATCTATGTGGGCTCTTTTGTTCCTCTCACTTTTTAAATATTGGTATTCTCTACGGTTTCATCCTCAAAATTCTTTTTCCTTGAACTTATTCACCTACCCAAGGCAATCTCGCCCATGCTCAAGGTTCAAGGCATCACCTGTTTGCTGATGATTTCCTGGGTTTATACTCTCAGCCCCAACATGTCTCCCAAACTCCAATTTATCTTGTAACTTCCTGGGAAGGATCTTACCTGGAGGTCCCACAGACATTGCACACTCAACATGGCTACACATTCGCTGCTCCTACCTAAGCTTGTTCCATCCCTTCTTTTTCCTTTTTCATGTCATCATTCAGAATGAAATATTGGGACCATCTTAAGTTGGCTAATAATAACATAAAATACTAAGTGCCTATCATATCCTAAACACTCAGTATTTTACATACCTTAGCTTATTTAATTTTCAAAAGAAGACTATTAAATGAAGACTATTAAGTGAAGACTATTATTAATACAAATAAGGACATAGACACTTGCCCATAGCTACATAGTAAGTAGAAGAACTGAGATTTAAGCCTGGGCAGAATGTTTCAGAGTCCATACTGTTAATATATACTAGTAATGAGAACAACATCAAATATTCATATGTTTATAAATATTTTCTCACCTCTCTTGCAATCAGGGTGGGACTATCCATCTAGTTCTGAACAGGGAAATGGGAATGGAAGTGATATTGTTTCTTCCAGGTCAAAGCACTTAAGAAATGCTACTTTCCTCACATTCCTCATTGCCCTTAGTTAGGGAGTCAGGGAGGAAATAACTTCCTCTTAACCCTCATAAGTTCATAGTCAGGACAGATCCCTGTAACAAAAGGAGAGATTAGCAAGAGAAGGACAAACCACTTTATTATGCGTGCAGTGCACATCTCACAGGAGAAATCTCAACGAAAGGCAACTCAGAACAGTGGCTCAGAACTTTACCTTCTTCCACAGACAACAATGAAGAGAAGTAATGAAAAAGGAAAAGCAGTTTTAGGCCTCCAGAGGTGGACACCGTGGGCAGGCAGATTTATGAGGGTAAACTAAGGGAGAAAGTTCGATTGCCGTCTCTGAGATAGTGAGAATCGTCCCTGCTGATTAACTTCTACCCTTCCAGGTAGAGATGAGAAGAGGGGACAGACACCTTGTAAGCTTATGTTCTACTTTTTAGGGAAGTTTAGGGAGGGCAGAGAGTTTTTCTGCTCAAAAATCTTCATGTCAACGAGGCATATTTGGGGTTGACATATTCTGGCTTCCTATAGTGGCATCTTTAAAGGATAAGAATCCCAATCAGATAGCTTCAAATGAAGGAGATTGAATTAGTAAGGGAAAAAAAGAAAAAAGCCATGAGGTTAAACTCTAGAGAGTTCAGGGTTCGTTTTGACCACAGAGTAGCATCATCTATCCTAACCAAGCACTATACTAAAAAATCCACCCTCCTTCACTGTCCACATCCAACCAATCACCAAATCTTCTCATTCCTCCTTTATTCTTTTTCCCCATCATTGCACAGTGCCTTAGTCTAAGCCCTCACGGATTCCCAGTTGGGACCACAACCTACATCTTCTAAATAACTGAACTTCCCCCATTCTAAGCCACCTGCAATCCATAACCCACAGTGCAGCTAGAGTGAGCTTTCTAAAATAATTTTCTATTAATATCCTCTTCTTAAGAGCTTTAAAAGGCTTTCCATTCCCCACCATAATGTCCTAACTCTCCAGCATGAACTACAAAATACTTGACAAGTTTGGTATGGTGAACTACTTCATTGGCCACTTTCCTCAACCCAACATTCATCCCATTCAGGACCCTAAATGCACCATATTATGCTTTCTACCGTTCTGCTGCTTCTGAGAATGCCTCATCTTACCTACTGTGCTGGGTGAATATTCATATGCATCTTTTGAAACTTAAATTAGTTGTTGCCCTTTAGGAAAAAAAAAAAACTTCTTTCACTCCCTGTTCCGTCTCTTCTGTGCTCCCACGCCTCTGCCCACTTCTTTTCTAGCCCTGATACCACTGCGTTGCGGCTGTGTGTTCCTATGTCTGCATTCATTTCGAGGACTATGTCATGTTCCTTTTAATGTGTTCCCTACTGTGCAGTCTGGTACACACTGCATAAACAATCTGTTCAATAAATTAATGTATACACGCATGACTGAATACTATTTTCAGCTTTAATATGTTTCCCAGATAGGCTGTTGTTTGGAAAACAGAATCAATATAGTTACAAAACTGCATTCTCTGTCCACGGTAGCTAGTTTACAAAGGTAGCTCCTAATGAGTCATGCCTCTGAATATGCACACCTTTGTATAAAACATTCCCACTGCTGACCCTTGCCTCAGGTCACTACAGAAGCTAGTGCCAAGAATGACACTGACTTCTTGCATTACAGAGTCCCATAGAGAGCATAGTGAAGAAGGCTTTCATATTTACTCACATTTTTATTATACCCCTTTCTAGGACTTAGGTATGACTCCATGGGAGCTGGACCAATAAATAAACTGAGTGGTACATAGATTGTAATAGTTCTATATCCATAATCATTACTTATCCTTTATCCTAGCTCATTATCCTTTTTTTTTTTTTTTTTTTTTTTTTTTTTGAGGTGCTGGGGATTGAATCCATGGCCTTGTACATGCAAGGCAAGCACTCTACCAACTGAGCTATATCTCTAGCCCCCTATCCTAGTTCATTGTTTTTAAAGCATACTTCTGCACCATGACAATTCCTTGCTCTGAATTGAAGATTTTGCACAGAAGCTCCAAGGTCTTTCATGTAAACAGATCCTAGGATATGAACCCCAACAGACTTTTAGATGCATCCAGAGAACACTGTAACAGAAGTGTTCAACATGCCCACTCTCTAATGAACCCAAAGCTAAAACATCTACTATTTTTATCAGTACAGAATACTTCTCTTTTTCTACCCTCATCTGCTAACAGCTACCCTCCACCTTGGGGAAACTGTCCTTCCCCCTTTCCAAGTAGTTGTGATGCTGTGATGGTACATCACCCTACTCTGATCCATAGGGATGGGAACAGGACCTTGTTCCGGTCAATCATAGCACCTTATCTCTTTAGAGAAAGAGATTGTTCTAAAGGGTGATTACAGTCTCCAAGATAGGTCATGGAGTTTAGGGGATGAGGTATGCACTGTGCCAAGGAGTGAGTCCTGGTCACTTGAGGTCTGAAGTTTCTCTCTCTGAGGTACCAGAAGTTATCTGCTCCCCTCAGAAATTCTACCAATTCCCTATCAGGTCCCATTCTTCTTTCATTCATTCCCACTTTTTACTTGGTTTGAGTTGGATTTCTGTCGGTTATAATGAATAAAAATCTGACTATTGTAAACACAAGCACATCATAATAATGAAATATTTTTTCTTATTTTTTACTCATTTAAGTCTGTAATATTCAAAATGGGAAAATGAGAAAACATAAAAAGTTGCGGTTGCAGTATATTTAAGGAGTTATCTAATAAGAAATCACTGTGCTATATATATAACTTGCAGTTATTGTGATCTAATAAGGTGAAGAAATTCTTCAAGAAAAGGAAGTTAGAATTTTAGAATTTTTAAATAATGGGATATTTTATAATATATGTGCTTTATTGAGGTTAAATGACAATTTTAGAAGTATCAGCTTTGCCAAGTGTGGTGGTGCACGCCTGTAATGCCAGCAGCTTGGGAGGCTAAAGCAGGAGGATCACAATTCAATGCCAGCCTCAGCAACTTAGCAAGACTTTGTCTCAAAATTAAAAATAAGAAGGGCTGGGATGGTGGCTCAATGGTAAAAATGATCCTGGTATGGGGGAAAAAATCCTTGGTATGGAGGAAAAAATCTCTGTTTTGCTGTTTGCTCTTTCAACTCCAATTTGAAATTTAGGGATTTGAAAAAGAGAGCATATCTAAATTTTTGTCATACACAAAAGAAGGGATACATGATATCAGATGAAGTAGTAACATTCTTAAAAAAAAATATATATATATATATATACTGAATAACAGTATAATTCTGTTGTGCTCTGTATTTAATGATGCTTTCTATTGTTTTTTAGAGTGAAACATGAACAGAAGTTTAACTCTAATACATTGAAACATTCTTTTATTTAACAACTGATCAGTATTAAGAAGAAAATCTCAACAAAATATAAAGGTTCTTATATATAAGGCTGTAGCAAGGACCATGCAAGAAATATGTCAAATAAGTCTAAAGAAGACAAATTAAATTCATCATTCAAGATTTACTCTGTCAAGTGAGAAAGTAGCAATTTGATAACCTAATTTATATTATAAATTGCCTTTACACATGTTTACAAATATGAACATTTTGGCTCCAATTATGTGAAGAAAGACAAAGCACATGGAAGAAATATCTGTAAAAGACATCTACTGACTGTTAATACCTTTTCCTCATTATAATAACAGTCAGACCTACAAATTGTGAATGATGAAAATTACGTTGAATTCTTCGGTGCTTAAGCTGTACTCTAACAGAATTTAACAATAATCTACATGTGCACCATTACTGCCTGAAATATTAAATGGAAATGCTCATAGTTAGATTACCAGAAGAGTCTCCTGAGAGAAATAGTTGACAAAACAAAAAAACAACTTTTTTTTTTTTTCCAATAGAGTTTTGGTCTGGTCTCAAGTACAGTGTTAAAGATTTCAATGTCTTACTTTTTTTTTTTTTCCTATGTAAACTTCTGCTTCATTTCACTTGAGAATTTTTCCATTCTATAATTGCATTTGATTTTTAGTGTTGAAAGGAGAAAAGCATTGAACTCAATGTAGGAATTTTGCCATATTTCACGTTATCTTGATAACCAAGAAAGTAACATTGAAAATTATGTGCCAGACTCTGCATTTTATAAATGTAATCTTATTTAATTCATATACTTATATGGCTTATCTTATTATCTACATTTCACATGGAAGAAAACTGGTAGTGAAAGAGATTGGTGACTCATCTAAAGGCATTCAATCTGTAAATGGCCAATGTGGAATTTAACCTTAGATAGAGCTAGCTCTGGAATGTTTCTCTCAACCATGGCTTGTTTCACAGGTAAAAAAGTTTAAAAGTTTAAGTCATGTCCTACTTTTACAGAAACAGCAATTGGAAAAAAGAGATGTTCACTTGGAGTCTTCAAGGACACTCTTTGAAGAGAATGTATGGGCAAAATGGTATTATTTCAGATTAATAGCTTTGAGATGATCTCCATAAAACCTCTGGTACAATGGTTGCTACATTGTAAGAGACAACTAATTCACTCCCAATGACTCTCTACTTCAGTGTTTAGGGATGAAAAAAATTTACTTACTCCTTCACTTTTACTGTATTTGCATCTATGTAATTGTTAGGTTGGATCAGGGTCCAGGATCAGGGCAGCTACAAAACTGAGCTGCCAGCCAGACGCTGACGTCACCAGTAGACACGCCTCCTGCCAATCAGCAGGTTTTTCCTGACCTATCCAGGAAGGACTCTGGCCTTCTCTTCCTGCCCCCAAGCCCTCCCCTTCCTGACCAGGCCTTTTGAAATTCTCTCTACTCCGGAGCCCTTGCGCCCTTTCTCCCAGACACACTCTGATGGACGGTAGAATTCAGCCCGAGGGCTTATATTCCAATAAAGCCTTGCCGAGCAGCTTTAATTCATCTCCTTCTGGTAATCTAGTCTTTACAGTAATAATACTATGGTGGTCACCTATCCTCTTGTTTGTCTAGCACCCCATCTTCTTCAGACAATGGTTCCTCATGTTCACTTCGTGGTATTAAACGATCAGTGCCCTCCTTTCCCTCCTCTCTCTCCCACTCTCACTGAAGCTTCACTGTGGGCAGAAAGTATTTCTCCACTCCTTGGCTTATGTCTTGTGGGTGGGAGTGGCAGTGTTAGGAGAGTTCTGAGCTGAAACTTCAGAGGCGTTGGATGTCCCCTGGCTAGCCTTCTGGCCCAGGAGTTTGACCAGTGTATGGAAGACAGCCATGCTGGTCACTGCAGCCCGAAGCAGAGCTGGCTAGCCAACTGGAGATCTGTAAAAGCAGATGACAGTTGTATGAAGCTGCTGGCTTGGTGTTCTTAGTTATAGAACTCTGTAGTGGCAATAGCTAATCCAGACACCTCCCACCTCGGTCTCAGGGTTCCCACAGGACTTACCAGGTTCTTTTTACAAGATCATATCTCCATTCCTGTCATCAGTCAGAGACCTTCTGAGCCACTGAGAGCTCTTTTCAACATGTTGAACATTGAGGGAGAACATCAGGCACACTTTCTTGTAGCAGAAAGTCTAAAAAAGACCTGAGACTTGTTATTAGCCATGTTTGGCCACCCTGTGGAGAAAGCAGATTTGCAGTGAGGAAGAGCACAAGCCAGGAAGCAGAGGGCGGCACCTAGGGGCTTCTTTGGGTTCCTAGTTGCAGTTTTTCTGAAGGGACTGCTGCATCCTTAGTCCTCCTTAGGTTCTATGAACCAATAAATTACCCCCCCTCCCAACCCCCATTTCTTTCGACTAAGCTATTTTGGTTGGATTTGGTCCACCAAACTGATTGAGTATTGACATACATACATATTTTATTTTATTTTTTATTATGATTAAAAAAAAAACAGGGCTGAGACCCTGAGTTTGATACCCAGAACCACCAAAAAAAAAAAAAAAAAAAAAAAACCTAAAGAACATAAAATTTACCAACTCGACCACTTTTAAGAGTACAGTACAATAGTATTAACTTTATTTACATTGTTGTGCAACAGATCTCTGGAACTTTTTCATCTTGCAGAATGGAAATGTTATATCCACTGAATAGCTCTCTTCCCCTTTCTTCCTACCCTTGGCAACCATCGTTCTACTTTCTAAGTGTTTGATTACTTTCAATCCCTCTCATAAGTGGAATCAGATAGCATTTGTTTTTTTGTGACTGGCTTACTCCACTTAGCATAATGTTCTCAAGATGTGTCCATGTTGTTGCATATGACAAGATTTCCTTCCTTTTTAATGCTGCACAATCTTCCACTGCATGTCTACCACATTTTCTTCATCCAGTCCTCTGCTGATGGGCATTCAGGTTGCTTCCATCTCTAAGATCTTATAAGTAATGCTTCAGTGAACATGAGTATGCAAATATACACATATTTTTCTTGGTGGTTTAAAGTTAATATATTTTTTTAGTACCAGGGATTGAACCCAGGGGTGCTCAACCAATGAGCCACATCCCCAGCTCTTCTTAAAAAATATTTTATTTAGAAACAGTCTCACTAAATTGCTGAGGTTGGCAGTGAACTCAAGATCCTCCTCCTCAGCCTCCCGAGCTGCTGGGTTTACAGGCATGTACCACTGTGCCTTGGCCCTCAAAGTAATAATTCTTTTTTTAAATATAATTTTTAATTGTAGATGGACACAATATCTTTATTTTATTTATTTTTTTAATGTGGTGCTGAGGATTGAACCCAGTGCCTCACGCATGTGAGGCAAGCATTCTACCACTGAGCCACAATCCCAGCCTCAAAGTAATAATTCTTTATGCAAATTCTATTTCTTTAGTTTGGGGCATGAATATACACCAGTAAAATATACTTCTGAGCTCTCTCACCCATGCCAGGGTCTTTGCCCATATTGTACTTCTTCTGTCAAAACTCCTCGCTGCACATATTTTAGGGGATACCTTAATGCTATATCTTCCATGGAGGCTTCCTGTATATCCCCGGTAGAAAGTAACTTTCTTTAGTTTGAATCCATAGTATTTCTCTGCCTCTCAGCAGCTCTTACCACATGTTGCTTATCCACTCCCCTGCTTCTTTTTAAATTTTTTTTTAGTTGAAGATGAGTGCAATACCTTTATTTTATTCATTTGTTTTTGTTTTTTGTTTTTTTATTGGTACTGGAGATTGAACTCAGGGGCACTGGACCACTGAGCCACATCCCCAGCCCTATTTTGTGTTTTATGTAGAGACAGAGTCTCAGTGAGTTGCTTAGCACCTCGCCGTTGCAGAGGCTGGCTTTGAACTCACGATTTTCCTGTCTCAGCCTCCCTAAGTGCTGGGATTACAGGCTTGTGCCACCGTGCCTGGCTTTCATTTGTTTTTATGTGGTGCTGAAGATGGAAACCAGTGCCTCACATATGCTAGGCAAGTGGTCTACCACCAAGGTACACCCCCAGCCCTCCACTCCGCTTCTTTTCACTTATACTCTTTCTGATGAAAAGCACAGGGTCATGTAAACTGTTTGGAGATTTCATAAAAAAATATAAATAGAACTACCACAAGATCTGGCTACACCACTCCTAGGTATTTATCCAAAGGAAATGAAGTTAGCATACAAAAGAAATACCTGCATACACATGTTTATTATAAAACTATTCACAATAGCCAAAATATGAAATCAGCCTAGGTACTCATCAACAGATTAATGGATAAAGAAAATATGGTATTTGTACACAATGGAGTATTATTCAGCCATAAAGAAGAATGAAATTATGTCATTTGCAGGGTGAGTGAAATAAGTCATACACAGACAAGTATTGCATGTTTTCTTTTTTATGTGAAAACTTAAAAAAAAAAGGAAGACCTAACAGTAGAAGAGAGAATATTAGAGAAGGGGAGCAGGGGATGGATGGGGAGAGGTAGGAGAGAGGAGAGAGCAAAAGAGGATAGATGGGTGAGCAAACTGATCAATGCATAATATGTATAATGTCACAGTGAAACTCACCAATTTGTATAATTAATATGCATTAATAGTTATAATTTTAAAATGAAAATGAAAAAGAACAGTGTCTTACTCATATGTGCATTTCCTAAAGTACTGTATCACATGTTGTACATGTAATAGACATTCAGTAAATATTTGTGCAATTGAATTGGTCCCCCACCCCGGCTCCGGCATTAGAATCAGATCCTCCTATTTGGTCTGAGAAAGCCCACATCTAATCTACTTATTTCATAATGGAGGCTTGTTTTTCAATTGTCACCTATCATAGGACTGAAGTTAAATCCCTAAATCAAAATTATATTAATGACTCAGTAAGCTAGTTTTTTAAAGGTCAAAGTATCACAAAAGATGAAAAAGGTTTAATTGGTTTTTTTTTTTTTAGGTTAAAGTCTATTTCAGCTTTACAATTCTATAATTTTGTGAGATATACTATTTACTAATTTTTCAATCATAAATAAATGGAATTCTTGGGGCTGGGATTATGGCGCAGTGGTAGCGTGCTTGCCTAGCGCGCATAAGGCACTGGGTTCGATCCTCAGCACCACATAAAAGTAAAATAAAGATATTCTGTCACCTACAACTAAAAAAATAAAAATTTTAAAAAAATGGAATTCTTGGTTACCTTCATAACAAAATGCCTTAGTTTATTATTGCTGGTTCTTCACATAGGAACAGTATATGTTCAGCCCTAGTGTATGCTTCTGGGGATAGTGATTTATTTGGTACACTTAGAAAAGTTTTGATTTGATAGCCATGTGCTTATTTTAATGTACGTTAGGACAAATATAACTCGAATATTCCACTGTTATTTTCTGGATACAAGTCTACCCCCTTCCCCAGAATGAGGGGTTGGTCCCAGAGGCTTTCTACAATTGAGCTACATCCCCAGTCCCTTTTAAATTTTTTAATTAATCCATTAATTTAATTTTCATGGTGCTAGAGATTTAACCCAGGGGGGCTCTACCACTAAGCTACCCCCCAGTCCTTTATTTATTACTTTTTAAAATTTTGAGACAGAGTCTTGCTAAGTTGCTGAGTCTGGCCTCAACCTTGCTATCTTGCTGCTTCAGCCTCCTGAGTTGCATGCACCACCACACCTGGTTCTGGATATGAGATTTTAAAAAGCCAGAGCAGGTGGAGCTGTGGTCATCTGTGCACCACCCAAATCATAGAAGTAGTACTCAGGCCTGCTCATGACTGCTGTAAGCTTTCAGGGACTGAAACTCCTCCTGCAACTGCTCCTTAGAATGCATATCATGGACGAGGCTGTTCACTAGTATGTTTTGCTACATTCTGGCATTTCAAGCTCATTCTTGCATTCTTTTCAGCACTAAACTGCAATGTAACTTAGTTAGGTACTAAAGTATTACAGTGGTTGCCCTGAAAGCATAATCCAGTCACTGCTGCATGTACCCCAAAACAAAACAAAACAAAACAAAAAACTGAGCAAGCACTTGAAGATTGAGAACAAATATTTAAATGATGCCTTTTAAATTGCCAATTGCATAGACCTACATCCTTTTTATTCTCACTCAGATTTTACTTGGCTTCTGAAGAAGATGAGCACAGGTGATTGAAACAGAGATGGGGTTAGGCATGGTGGTGCATGCCTATAATTCTAGCAGCTTGAGAGGCTGAGGCAGGAGGATTGCAAATTCAAAGCCAATCTAAGCAACTTAGTGAGATCTTAAGCAACTTAGCAAGACTCTATCTCTAAATAACATATAAAAAAGAGCTGGGACTGTGGCTCAGTGGTTAAGTGCCCTCAAGTTCAATCCCCCAGTACCAAAAAGAAAAACAAAAACCAAAAAACACTGGTGGGCACTCATGCTAAGTTCTACTGTTCTTAATCTGCAAAACTCTAAAAATATTTTGAACATTAAGAAAGACTTTATAAATATTTTTTCTCTATGGATTGGTGAGAAGTGAATGGAAGAAAGTTTTATTTCTTCTATTATTTCTATCATTTATAGCAATTGTTACAAATTTTCTTTTAAAGCCAATAATGATAATGATGATAATAATAAAAATAAATGATACTAAGTTTCATTATTATACTAATTGTGCATTTCTGGTATGGTCTTCTTTTCTTGGAATCACTGGAAGTTGAATGTCTACTTTGAAAGGGATGGAAGAAGAGAGAAATAGAGGTCAATGGGATAAAAACTTTCTTCTCCACTAGAGTCTGCATTGGTGAAGTGTGTGCATCATTAGACCTATCAATAATCATCTTCAACTGCGTCATAGCCTAGAATTGTCTAGGAAAGAGCCTCCCAGGTATGTCCATTCCCTTAATGTTTTCCTACTCTTTTAGTGAGTTCAGTATTTTAAAATATTTTAAGATTATCACATGCAATACAATAATCCTTAAAAAGAGATGTTATAGAAAAGCAAAAATAATCATAATTCCACAATCCTAAGAAAACCACTATTAATATTCTGGTATTTTTTCCTACATACAGTTTTTGTTTGGCTTTCATAGTTGAGCTCCGGTTCTAGAGTCTTCCAAATGTTTTCCTTGAATATCCTTTAAAAAAATCTTTTAAAACTAAATACTCCCTTGCATATTTAAATATTCATATCTAGCTGGGCGAGGTGGCACATACCTGTAAAACCAGCAGCTTGGGAGGCTGAGGCAGGAGGATCACGAGTTCAAAGCCAGCCTCAGCAACAATAAGGTGCAACTCAGTGAGACCCTGTCTCTAAATAAAATACAAAAAAGGGCTGGGGATGTGGCTTAGTTGTTGAGTGCCCCTGAGTTCAATCCCTGGTGCCAAATAAATAAATAAATAAATATTCATATCTAAAACATTAAATGAGTCTATATAAATTTCTTGCCTTTTAAATGCCTCAGAAATTATTGGACATTTTATCAGATGAAATAAGGAAAAAATCAGGCCATCATAGGAACAACTATGCCATAATATGATTTGATAAAATAGTCTCTAATTACATTATTGAATAAAGTACACTAAATCTGAAATAAATTAGTAAAATTGTACAAGTTAATTTTATAAAATGCATCTAGAAAGAATGTGATAGTCCATCAAAAATCCAACTTACTTTTAAAAGGGTATATATAAGTCACCCATGCTTTTCTGATGCCCTAGATTCAAATCATACAAAAATAGGTCCAAACATCCTCTGAAATCTCTAAAATCCAGACTGCTCAATCATGGGCTGAAATATAAATCTTTCAGTAAATTTCAACTTTCTAAAATATACATACATAAAGTGGGAAAAGTCTAGAAGCCTGGTGAGTTTAATGTGGCCTGATGAATTACCCAAGGAGGCCTTGTTAGAACCAGTGTTACCATTTATCCAATTTTTGGTAGTCTGGAAACATTATACTCAAGGTGATGCACAGTGCTGAGAGCTGGGCCTGAAGGACACTACTCTTCATGAATTGAAAGAATGACTCCCATGAATGCAGGTTCATTTTCTGAGAAATCAAATGTAAGAAAGGGAACATATGAATGTTGAAAATGAGGAAATGGACCCCTTTTTGTTCATGTAGTCTCCAAGATCTGGAGTTGTCCATGGTTGGTTTTGAATTCACATCCATTTCTTAGACTTCCTGTCTCTAGTTCTTACATTAGGAAACAAGTCAAAGTGAATCTTTCCTGCACAGCTCACAGGAAATGAGGCTGATTCAGACTTTATGGCATCCTTCCCTTTAACAGAGCTGAATGAGCTAGAAGGTACTTGCTGCTAAGAGTCGAGCAGCTGCATGTGGGCAGTACTTCACTTTGGATGAGTCAAAAGATTGATAGTATTTTATTACTCTTTAAAGAATCTACATAACTCTTTAAAAGTAATAGGGTTATCAGTTCAGTGGTTGAGAAAATAAGATGAAGTGACATCTCATTTATCTGGCATATTTAAACAATGAAGGAAAGAATCCTGGAGATAATTAAAACTTACAACTCCAAGTTTATATAACAGTGGGGTATGCTAGTTGTTTTGTTTCCTATAGCTGTTAAATGCATTTAGGACAATAATTTCAATATTTTTTGATAAAAAAATTTTGAAATGTACAATATTTTCTGTTACCTTCCTAATTAAGACAATGCAACTCAAGTTGCACTTTTCTTACTCAGATTTGAGTGCTGAAAGGCAGGGCAGGCCCAGACAGTGGGCTGGGCATCCTTGGCAAAGCAAAGTAGGTATGGCAAGGGTGCACAAGCCCAGTAGAGGATGACACGGTAGCAGGCAAGGTGGGTGAAAGAAATTTATCATAAAATTTAGTTGACAGTTGTGTCAGTTCAGATTGGAGGAGCAGGAAAGAAACAGCCTGCATTGCTGGCTCAGATTGGAGAAGCTCTGCCCTACCAGGATCACCCTGCAGAGATGAAGCTTGCAAAAGTGTGGACCTGAGGCTACTATTTATTCTTCATTCTTAAGTTTCTTTTTCATATCTTTCCATGAACACTTTGTTCTTTTGAATTCTAATTTTAGATAGACTCTTCTTGGCCACTTCAGGGCCCTTGGTAGCTGTTAAGATTACCCTCCAAGGTGCAGTCCTGGGTACAGGGTGTGTGTTATGGTTTGGATGTGAGGTGTCCCCCCAAAGCTCACGTGTGAGACAGTGCAAGAAGTTTCAGAGGAATGATTGGGTTTTGAGAGCCTTAACCCAGTGAATTAATCACCCGATGGGGATTAATTGAGTGGTAACTGAAGGCAGGTGGGGTGTGGCTGGAGGAAAGGGGACATTGGGGGCGTGGCTATGGAGTATATATTTTGTATCTGGAGAGTGGTCATCATGTGAGTTGCTTCCCTCTGCCACATTCTCCCGCCATGATGTTCAGCCTCACTTCAAGCCCCGAGGAATGGAGCCAGCCTTCTATGGACTAAGACCTCTGAAATTGTGAGCCCCTAAATAAACCTTTCCTTCTTTATAGTTGTTCTGTTTGGGTCCTTTAGTCACAGCAGAGAAAAAGCTGACTAAAACAGTGTGCCCACACATAGAAGAACCTCAGTGAGTGTGCAAGCCCTTTGAGAGACCTATGACAAAAGAAGGGCAGGGTGGCCTACCGGGATATCAAACAAGTCTTCACTTCTCTTGCACATGCCGTCTACAATGTATTGGAGAGAGAAAAAGAGTGCTCCAATTAGAGATCAAACCCTGAGAGCCATGCATAAGAACTGCTTTAAATCGGTCCTGAGGAGGGCTGGGGCTGTAATTCCATGGTAGAGTGCTTGCCTCGCATGCGTGAGGCACTGGGTTCGAGACTCAGCACCACATAAAAATAAACAAATAAAGATATTGTGTCTAGCTTTCCAGTCCAAGATGGCGACCTAGATGGACGCCGCGGTCAGTCTCTCTAGAACTGGTGATTGAAGCTGTGGAATTACCATCTCCCAGTCAGCTTCTGGACATCATCCTACAGCTGTCCCCGCAGGAATTCCACTTGCGCGTGTACGCAGAGCCACCAGGCAGCAGCATTTGCCACAAGCAGTGTTGGTCCCGTCACAAGCAGCGTGACTTCAGCAGCAACTGTGGCAGAGTGCCGCTGCCGGCAGCTCCACTGTGGGGGGTTCGGAGCCCCAGCCCAGGGCCCCACACCGGGCAAGGCCTGCTTCTACATGAGGGGGCGTGGGACAGCTCATGAGAACAAACTGAACTCAACACAGAACACCGTGAAAAGATGGCGATTTTACCAGCGCTTTCACCAGCGGCCGGACCCAGAGTTACACCCTGCTGTGAAACCCACACCCAGGACACCAGCGGGGAAAGCACAGCAAGCAACGGACAACGCCACCTACTGGGGGTTAAAGGAACCATACCTGTTTATTTACATTGAGACTTTTTTTTACTTTTTTTATTCTTATTTTTTATTTTATCCTTTATCTTTTTCTCCTAATATTTCTATTGTTTGATCTTTTTGTTTTATTTCACAGATCTTTTCTTCATTCCCTTCTTTCTTCTTCCTTCCCTCTTTTCTCTCTCACTTTTTTCCTATCCTCTAATCCCCAACAGTTGTGAAACCAAGTATTTGTTACAGTGGGACATGGTAGATTGGGATTTCTGAACTGTATACTAGAGTGGTATTATATAGTTTTATAACTCACACTTGCATATGTTTTATTTTTCTTGCTATCTTCTTTCCTCACTGTACTCCATTTTCTTCCTCCTTACTGGTCTTCCCCAACTCTCGGTCGCTCTTTCTAGTAATAGCCAATTTCTCTGATTCCTTTTTCATGCTTTCTGAGATCTAATAACCATATCCTCTCTTCCTACTACCCCAACAATCTATCCTACACCCCACCCTCAAGTTACCCTAGCCCACCAACAGAAACTATAGACCCTTGTGCGAACTTATGGTTTACATAATAGATTGTAAAGGAACCCATAATTGTTGTATATCATGACTAACTGTAAATGTATTTGGGAGCTACTAGGAACTACTTGGTTTGAAACTATATATTGCTTGTGTTGAGATCAATCAATATTGGTCTCCCCTTTAAAAGAGAGGTTTTGAAACACTGCAGGGAAATTATACCCGTATAGTAGTAAAAACTGTAACAACTTGGATCAGCAGAGCTAGAAGGAAAGACACATAATCACCATGAAAAAACAAGGAAAGAAAGTGATTCAAACAAACGAAGATAACACTACTAGAATCCATTGTCAGTACAGCAGAAGAAATGACAGAACAAGAATTCAGGATGTACATAATTAAAATGCTCTGTGACATAAAAAATGATATAAGAGAGGAAGCCCAGTCAGCAAAAGACCATTTCGATAAAGAGATACATTGGCAAATACAGGAAGTAAAAGATCACTTCAATAAAGAGATACATAGGCAAATACAGGAAATAAAAGATCACTTCAATAAGGAGATAGAGAACCTGAAAAGGAACCAGACAGAAATCCTTGAAATGAAAGAAACAATAAACCAAATTAAAAACTCAATAGAGACAGTCCACTCTGCGCTAGGCTCTCAAGGACCAGGGCTGGAAGTGGTGGAGGCGCCGTTTTCCAGCCAGCTTCCTGGCATCATTCTGCGGCTCAACATCCCACGCAGGAATTTCGCTCGTGTATGTGTGAGTACAGGATCACCGGGAGGCAGCGGTAGCCAGGAGGCGTGGCTTCGGCGCCGGCCAGAGAAACGCAGTCGCAGCCCGGGCCTCGGCCCAGGGCTCCGGCTCTCCGAGACTGAGACTGGAAGTAGCAGGGTGCCAGCTTCCAACCAGTTTTTTGGCAGCTCTCTGCGCCTTGCTGCCCCACGCAAGAGTCTCGCTCACGTGTGTGAGCACAGGGCCACCGGGAGGCAGCGGTAGCCCGGAGGTGTGGCTTCGGCCCTGGCCGGAGAAACGCAGTTGCAGCCCGGGCCTCGGCCCAGGGCTACGGCTATCTGAGACTGAGACTGGAAGTAGTGGGGTGCCATCTTCCAACCAGTTTTTTGGCAGCTCTCTGCGCCTTGCCACCCCACACAAGAGTCTCACTCGCGTGTGTGAGCACAGGGCCACCGGGAGACAGCAGTAGCCAGGAGGAGTGACTTCGGCGCCGACTAGTGGAGTGCAGTTGTGGTGGGGGATCCGGCCCAGGGCTTCAGCCTGGAGTTTACCCCAGGCGTGCTGGGC
>PVHX01008765.1:0-81101 GCA_004024805.1 Geosciurus inauris
ACAGCAAGGGTGATGGAATATGATGGTCATAATAACCCTAACTTTATGTATGACTGCATATATGATGTGGTTCTATACAACTTACAACTAGAGAATTGATATGTTATCCTCTATCTATGTACAATGAGTCAATTTACACTGTCAACATGTAAGCCTAAATAAAACAAGAATAAAAATTAAAAAAAAAAAAAAAAGAAAAACAATTCAACAGTAGCCTAAAAGAGTCTTCTTTTTAAACACTCATGAAACTTCTGTGTAATTTTTATCATGAAACCAATTACCAAGTATCAAGTTAATAAGGTAGAACCAAAGACAAATCATGTACACTCACTATTCTAGAAAATAACTCTAAGTTATGAAGTTAAAAACCCAAAAACTAATGAAGGAAAGGTAGAAATGAGTGATCTGTTACTTACAAAAATTATAGAATGTATTATTACATTGTATTTATTTATGTAAATTGTTTATTCTTAAAATATCTGAGATTTCATAATTATTATTTAATATCTCATAAATGAAATCAATTTTTAACTGAAAGCATTTCTGATTGAACTCTATCAATGATGGAATTCTCTGAGTGTTATGAATGTTACAAAACACTTTTTTCTGGCTAATTCTGAAAGACGGTGATTGAGTTTTGCTTCTTATACAAAGTATATTTTGTACAAATAACAGGGTTAATATCTGAAACGTCTGCTTTTGCTATTAAAACACTACTTCTGTGATCCATTTTTTCCTTAGACTAGCAATAATCAAAATAAATAACAGATGGAGACTGACCCTAGGACTCTCTTCATGTATTTTAAAATGTTTCATGTAGCATGTTCTTACCATTAACAAATGAAAATATAAACGGAGAAATTAACATGAATGCCAATAAAAATATTTCACTTGGTAAAAAAAAGCTCTGGATGCAGTTGATATTCATAGGATTTTTAAAAAATTCTTTATAAGACCTACAAACCTAAGTATGTTATTCGATGAACAAAAGGAGTCAATTTTCAGAATAGTAGGATGCAACCATTAAAAAATGTCTCCCAAGACATCTCTAAAAATTCAATTTAAAAAGCACACTGCCTACAAAATCATCTATCATGGAAATTCCAAGTTCAAACAGACATTAAAGATAGAGGTTTTGCAAACCTTTTTGGTCATGGAATCCCTTCTTCAAAAATCCCACCAAGATGACTTGTAAAACAAATAAAAACAACAGCTCTAATTCAGAACTACCCCTCACCACTAGACCCCACTCCTCATGTCTGCCTGATCTCTCCTCTTTAGAAGGTGTTAACATCATTTGAAACCAGTGGCCCAGGCAAATGCTTGGCTTCCTAGATGAGACAATAGAAATTCTGGATTCACTTCTAAGAGTTCCTTTTCCTTTCCTTTCTACTAAGAGAATCTCTTATCTACATTGCCTGGTAGTTTGTTTATTCATAGAATCTTCATTTAAAGTTGGTCACAAATGCTTTTTCTGTATCTATTGAGATAATCATGATTTTTGTTTCTAAGTCTATTGATATGATGAATTACATTTATTGATCTCCATACATTGAACCAACCTTGCATTCCTGGTATGAACCCCACTCGATCATGGTGCACTATCTTTTTAAAATGTTTTTGTATGCAATTTGCCAGTATCTTGGTTAAAAATTTTTGCATCTATGTTAATCATGGATATTGGCCTGAAATTTTCTTTTCTTGATATGCCTTTGTCTGGTTTTGATATCGGGATAATACTAGCTTCATAGAATGAGTTTGGAAGGGTTCCCTCCTTTTCTCTTTCATGGAATAATTCGAGAAGGACTGGTCGTAATTCTTCTTTAAAGGTCTGGTAGAACTCTGATGAGAATCCCTCTGGTCCTGGGCTTTTTATTCTTGGTAGGCTTTTGATGGCATCTTCAATTTCATTGCTTGAAACTGATCTGCTTAAATTTTTTATGTCCTCCTGATTCAACTTGGGTAGGTCATATGTCTCTAGAAATTTGTAGATGTCTTCAAGATTTTCTATTTTATTAGATTTTCTATTTTATTCAAAATCATTTCTAAGTATCATCTGTATCTCAGTAGTGTCCATTGTGACATTTTTTTTTATTGCAAATTTTAGCAATTTGAGTTTTCTCCCTCTTTTCATTAGTTTGGCTAAGAGTTTTATCAATTTAATTTACTTTCTCAAAGAACTAACTGTTTTGTTAATTTTTTGGATTCTTTTGTTTCAATTTCACTGATATCAGCTCTGATTTTAATTATTTCCTGTCTTCTGCTTTTGGTGTTAATTTGTTCTTCTATTTCTAGGGCTTTGAGATGTAATGTTAGGTTATTTATTTGTTGACTTACTATTCTTTTATTTTTTTTAAATATTTATTTTTTGGTTGTAGGTGGACAGAATATCTTTATTTTATTTTTATGTAGTGCTGAGGATCGAACCCAGTGCCTCACGCATGCTGGGTGAGCAAGCTACCGCTGCGCCATAACCCCAGCCCTTACTATTCTTTTAAAGAATGAGTTCAACGGAATGAACTTTCCTCTTAGCACTGCCTTAGCATCCACTGTGCTCAAAACAATACAAAAATTAGGACAGTAGGAACATACCTTAACTTTGCTATATATGCTAAACCCAAGGCCAACATGATTCTAAATGGAGAAAAATTGAAAGCATTCCCTCTAAAATCTGGAACAAGACAGGAATACCCTTTTTCACTACTTCTATTCAACACAGTCCTTGAAACTCTAGCAAGAGCAATTAGAAGAATGAAATTAAAGGGATTCAGATAGGAAAAGAACAACTCAAAATATCCCTATTTGCCAAGGATGTGATTCTATATTTAGAAAACCCAAAAAACTCCACCAAAAAACTTCTGGAACTTATCAATAAATTCAGCAAAGTAACAGGATATAAAACTAACACCCATAAATCAATTCCATTCCTACATATCAGTGATCAATCAACTGAAAAAAAAATTAGAAAAACTATTCCACCTATTCCACTCAAAAGAAAAAAAAAATTGGGAATCCACCTAACAAAAGAGGTGGGAGACCTCTACAATGAAAACTACAGAACATTAAAGAAAAGTTTTGAAAACCTTAGAAGATGGGAAGACCTCCCATGCTTCTGGACAGTCAGAATTAATATTGTCAAAATGGCCTTACTACCATAAGCATTATACAGATTTAACACAATTCCTTTTAAAATCCCAATGACATTCTTCATAGAACTAGAAAAGGCAATTACAAAATTCATTTGGAAAAATAAGAGACCCAGAATAGCCAAAGCAATCCTTAGCAAGAAGAGTAGAGCAGCAGGCATCACAATACCAGACCTGGAACTATACCACAGAGCCACAGTAACAAAAATGGCACCAAAACAGACATGTAGACCAATGGTACAGAATAGAAGACACAGAGACAAACCCACTAAAACAGTTATCTCATACTAGATAGACAAAGGTGCCAAAAATATTCACTGGAGAAAAGATTGCCTATTCAACCCAAATAGTGCTGGGAAAATTGGAAATCTACATATAACAAAATAAAATTAAACCCCAATCTCTAACCCTGCACGAAACTCAACTCAAGATCAAAGACTCAGGCACTACAACAGAGACTCTGCACCTAACAGAAGAAAAAATAGGCCCAAATCTTCACCATGTC
This sequence comes from Geosciurus inauris, assembly GCA_004024805.1. Taxonomy (NCBI): domain Eukaryota; kingdom Metazoa; phylum Chordata; class Mammalia; order Rodentia; family Sciuridae; genus Geosciurus; species Geosciurus inauris. The sequence goes on from PVHX01008765.1 coordinate 3,652, forward strand.
TGCCTAGGGTTTGACTTTCTTAACAAAGCACAAGAAGTAAAATCAAGAATCAATAAATGGGATGAATTCACACTAAAAAGATTCTTCTCAGCAAAGGAAACAATAAGATACCAAGAGGGCCTAAAGAATGGGAGAAAACCTTTACCACATATACCTCAGATAGAGCATTCATCTTCAGGATATATAAAGAATTCAAACACCACCACCAAACAAACAAGTAACCTGATCAATAAATGGACAAAGGAACTGAACAAGCACTTCAGAGAAGAAGAAATACAAATGATCAACAAATACATAAAAAAAGTTCAACATCTCTAGCAATTTAAAAAATGCAAATTAAAACTACACTGACATTCCATCTCACTTCAGTCAGAATGGGAATTATCAAAGAATACAAGTAACAATAAATGTTGGTGAGGATGTGGGGGAAAAGGTACACTTAAACATTGCTGGTGGGACGGCAAATTGGTGCAATCACTATGGAAAGCAGTATGGAGATTCCTCAGAAAACTTGGAATGGATCCATCATTTGACCCAGCTATCCCACTCCTCAGCATATACCCAAAGGACTTAAAATCAGCATACTATAGTGACACAGCCACATCAATGTTTACAGCAGTTCAATTCACAATAGCTAAGCTATGGAACCAATCTTGGTGCCCTTCAACAGATGAATGGATACAGAAAATGTGGTATATATACACAATGGAATATTACTCAGCCATAAAGTAGAATGAAATTATGGCATCTGCCAGTAAATGGATGGAATTGGAGACTATCATGTTAAATGAAATAAACCAATCCCAAAAAACCAAAGACCAAATGTTCTCTCTGATATGCGGATCCTGACTCTCAACAGGCAGGGGAAGGGGGGCAGTGGAGATTCACTGGATTGGACAAGGAGTCTGGGGGAACAGGAGGATGGGAATGGTAAAGACAGAAGAATGAATTGGCCACGACTTTCCTATGTTCATATATGAATACACGACCAACATAACTCCACAAAAATATACAACCACAAAAATGGGACATTATACTCGATGTCTGTATATGTGAAAATACATTCTCCTGTCATGGTATTAACTAAAAAGAACAAATAAAAAATTCTTAAAAAATTAAGTTGGTCATAAACACAAAATTTTAGAGATCACAAGTACCTTAGGGTAGGACAGACCTTCCCAGTCTGGTCTCTCTGGGCTACTGAGCTTTATTTAAATTGCTTGCTTTAAAAGCAGGCCTTTCTTCAGAGATTGTTAAAATACATAAGAGAGAAATATTCTATAAAGTACTTTTCACCTAATGTTCCAATTTGTACAACTATATAAGGAAGGTAAAAGTATACCTACTTTTACAGTTGAAAAATGTGAGCTCAGAAACATTCAAACATGCCCAAACCATGTAACTGGCAAGCTGCAGAGGCAGAATGGAAACCCACATTCATTTAACTCTACAGCCTGTGCTACTTCCAATAAAGGATTTCACCTTTGTGTAGCAGACATTGAAGGTAAGAAAGAGGGAGGAATCCAAGGCAGGTAAGGTGGCACACACTTAGAATCCTAGCTACTCCAGAAACTGAAGCAGGATAGGAAGTTTGAGGCTAGTCTGGGCAACTTAGTGTGCCCGTCTCAGAATAAAATAAAAAAAATTGAAAGGTCTGAGGATGGACCTCAGTGGTAGAGTACCCCTGAGTGCAATTCCCATACTGGGGTTAGGGAGGAGGAATTCATGATGCAGGCAGAAAACATCCACATTTTCTCCAAAACAGGATCAGAGTGATATTACCTCTTAAAATGAATATGCTAAGTTATTAGCATTACTAAAATGGAATTGTGAAGGGATGGTGACAACTCACTAAAAAAGAAGAGGAAACAAAGTAACCATAGACCAACAAAGTCCAATTTAAATTAATGAGGCCTAACTGATTAATGTAAAGAAAGTTTAATAACCACATGCTCAAGTTAATCAACAATAAGAAATGAAATTACTGCTCTTAAATGAAAGTATGAACGCTAAAAATGAAAAAGAAAAACTTAGAGGCTGCTACAAATGCATTAATTTAGACTATTTAAAAACAGAAAAATTACACAAAAGTAAGGTGTTTTTTGGATATTTAACCAGACCCCACAAAAGTATTAGTTCATGCATAGCCTACCATTTAAAGAAAAAGAATCTCAAGTTTTTCCCTAAAAGGATAAAGACCCTTGATTACATGGAATGTTGACAAAAAAGGAATTCAATATGTAGGCTAGCATCAAAAATACGGTTAAAACTAATACAAAAATCTCACAAAGTTGACAAAGCTTCAGAAGCAACATTCTCGATGTTATAAAGGGAAGAACTTTGCTAAAAAGCTAAATTAATCTGGGGGACAAAAGTAAAAGGTCCTGGGGTTGCTCAAGCTGTGTTCATTCCCTGCACTGCTGGAAACACCAGAACCCCAGTCAGTGCTGAGTTAGAGGTCAAGCACAGGACCTCTTCCCTAAGCATCCATTTTACTATATTTTGGAAATAATCCTTTTACCTTCAGATATAAGTTTATAAGGCAGATTACCAAATTCTCATGGAAATTTATCATCTAGCAGGGAAATCAAATTCTCAAATAGTAATTCCGTAATATATATATATACTATGAGTGATATGACAAGAGGGGTATGCTCTCTAGAAAGGCCAGCCAAGGCATCCTTGACCACAGAATACTAAAACTGAGACAGTAAAGGTTAGCCTGGAATGGTGACACATGCCTATAATTCCAACTACAAGAGAAGTTGAGGCAGAAGGATTCCAAGTTCAAGGCCAGCCTGAGCAACTTTGTAAGATCCTGTTTCAAAAAAAGTATTGGGGATGTAGTTCAGTGGTAAAGCATCCCTGGACTTAATTCACAGTTTTAGAGGAAAAATAAATAAAAATAAAAAGTTTTGTTTTTGATTTGGCTTTTATTTGTGTGATTCCTGGGGGCTGAGCAGCAGGAGATGGGAACTAGAGAGGACAAGTATGTGTGATACCTCCTGTCCCTGAGGTGGGTAGGTCTTTGTTAGGTCCAAGGAACTGAAATAAGATCCACAATTAGAGTTTTTATGATAATATATCAACTTTAGAGTATTAAACAAGAACACATTCTCTTTATAGCCCTGTAGAGGGAAGATGCTGGGCTTTTTAGTTAACCCTAGTCCACTGCATTTGCATTATCACCCATTACATACAATGTACAATCATTCTCCTTTGACTCTCGTAGTAACCTAAAGGTAAAAATATCACAAAAAGATGGGAATTTTACATATGAAAAAATGAGTTAGTGCACAAGGTCACACAGCCAGAAAGTTGCGTATGTATGAAGCTACAAGACATCCTTCAGGATTATCATGCAAGCCTCTGCCTGTCCACCAACTACCACTTCCCTAAGGAAGACCCTAAGAAACTGCATGAACTGAGAGTCTATGTGCCAGGGAAGTCAGGCTGAGGGCGCAGGTGCTGACACCACCCCACAGGCTTCCCTCAGCCCTCATATTCATCAAGAGTGGCCCCAATATCTAATTTGTCCCTCTATAGCTAGAGACAAGGTATAACTGCCTCTTTAAAAACAAAAATGTCTTCACATAAATTTTTTAGAAAAACCATGACACAGCTGGGCACGGTGGCGCAAGCCTGTAATCCCAGCACTTAGGGAGGCTGAGATAGGAGAATCGCGAGTTCAAGGCCAGCCTCAGCAATGACAAGGCACTAAGCAACTCAGTGAGACCCTGTCTCAAAATAACACACAAAATAGGGTTAGGGATGTGGCTCAGTGGTCGAGTGCCCCTGAGTTCAATCTCTAGTACCAAAAAAAGAAAAAGAAAAACCATGACACAAGTTTTATGCCTACTGATTGCTCAAAGTAGTTCTCTAGGATTCAAGCTCCACTGATAACCATGTGTCTGTGATGCCAAGAACAGAATCCCAAGCCATTCCACACACCTCCTCTGCCCTTTCACCACACCTTAACTATTTTTACCTACGAAATGAAAAGATTTGGTCTAAATCAGTGGCTCTCAATGAGACAGCATTACCCACTGGGAACCTATAATGAATGGCTTTTTACTCTGTCTTTTTTCCTTTCAGCATGATCATACCTGCATTGTATTTTAAAATTATTTCCCTTTGACTTCTCCTTCATATTTCAGTTAGAGAATATTGATTCATTTTAATTATGGGGCAAAAAAAATTCATTCATTAAGAATTTCATTTCAGGATTCCTAAGGAGAGCATTAGAAATATTTATTATAAAAGGAGGACATTGGGTTACACAGAACTGGGAATAGAATAGATGATTTTGAATGTTCCTCTCAATTCTATTAACTAATTCTATGAATATTTTGAACACTTAATAATGAGACAAAGAATATTGCTAAAGATGGTCTACATGAGAATTTGTGGGCAAGAAGAAAAAATTCCAAATCTGTTTCTACACTTGATTAAATAATTAAATTTGTAGAAAAGCAATCATATTCTACTGTCTCAGATGCTACATATCAGAATACTGTGTGGTTTATTTTTAAGAAAAGTATCAAAATGACAAAAAGAAAACCAATCTTAGAATAGGGACTTATAAGTTCAAAAGGAAGCCCTGGAGTTGGCAAAGATTCAGCCTAAATGTCCCAATAATCAAATCCAAAAATGACATTTATGAAATGGTCATAATGTGAAATAAACACTAAATCAGTAAGATAAAATGAAATACATTTAGTATACGTCTCCAAAATAGAAATTGATGACATATTTCCAAAAGAAATTATAAAAAACTATTAAAACAGAAAGATGATGCTTAGAATCAAACTTCTCATGGAGAAGGGTGGGGAAGGGTTCTAAATATCAAGAGGACATCATATTCCTTTACCAAGCCATTCCAAAAGTTACTACAGACTATATTATTTATATCATTTTAAAAAACTGATAGAATGCCTACTGTAGGTCAGGCCCCTAAAGACACACACTTTGTGTGTATGTGTACGTGTGTGTGTGAGTGTATATTTATAAACAATAATACATACACACAAAAGTGTGTATCAAAACATTTAATTATCATAAAATCCTTTAAGATAGATGCTGTCCACTTATGAGGAACATGAGGTTAAAAAAACAAATAGCAAGGATTTCCAGAGATCACGATCATGTTGAACAAAGCCTTTAAAAAGTAGCCTAAAAATCTGAGTTAGGGGAAAATAAAATTGTCAAAGATTATGTAAGCTTGCCTCTAGAAGAGTCCAGCTAAGAGTCACCTATCAGTTTAATATTATATATGAAACTATTTTTTAAGTACCTGTTTCCTGTATGTGCTAAGCACTTCCATACATTACTTTATTGATATTTCCTATATTTTATCTTATTTGACAAATGTTTAAGATATTCATCTGATTTGACAGTCACCATTAATCCAGTCCATGAAGGAAGAAATGGAAAACAGATCAGTGGTTGCCCAGGGACAGGAAAAGGACGTGTCTATAAAAGGATAGCACAAGGGAGTTTTCCGGAGTGAAGGAACTATTCCATATGGTTACTGTGTTGGGGATTACACAAATCCATACATATGAGCAGAATTTACAGGTATATATCAAAAGACAACTCATTTTAAAATGTTTAGCTGCATTCCTGAATAGTATGATTTAAACATGCCTGGAACAGAGTATTTCTCCCGGACATTTTTTCATTCAATGACACAGAGTATACTTTCAATTCATAAAATGAAATGACCTTTGGAGGACATCATTTCCTTTGCTACTTCAGTTTTTAATGCAGATTCCAATAAAACAGTTGGAAATTATCTTTTTCATATTAATAGGCTGTGTTGGTATATTAATATTAAAAAATTCAAGTTAACAATAACAAAGTTGGAGAAAATTTTATGAAAGTTACTACCTTCCAGATTTGTTTATGAGTTCCATCACATGAAAGTCTACATTTATTAAGTGGAAGTATTAAGTATTAAGTATCATTTATTAAGAAAGTAATTTATTAAGTCTCTACTCAGGAAGGAAAGAGAAAATTCACTAAGTATTGACCTCTATAATATGCTAGATATTACTATGTTCTTTTTAAACTGTCTTATTTCATTAGGCAATTCACCATGCCCAGAAAGAAGGTATCTTTCCAATTAAAACAACAACAACAAAAACCCCACAAGAGTTCAGCAGGTTAAAAAAGTAGCCCACAGGTGCTGGGATAAGGTAGTGAAACCAAGAAAGCCAGATCTTAACATAAGAGTGATGGGCTGAAGTTGTGGCTCAGTAGTAGAGAACCTGCCTAGCATGTGTGAGGCACTGGGTTTGATTCTCAGCACCACACATAAATAAATGAATAAAATAAAGGTCCATCAACATCTGAAAAATATTTTTAAAAAATAAGAGCGAGTTTTAGTGTGTGCAGTAAATAAAAATATAAGTTCACAACATGTTAAAATTTTAATTGAAATTAACAAAGTTTCGGTGCAAAATACTGATTTGTCGTTTCTACAGATAGACCACCGTCAAGTATTAGGGTAGACGATATAAAAATGCTTCCAACCAGGAAGTCTGAGATGATGCTAACAAACCAGTCTCATCATTGAAATTAACCAGTAATAAAGAAAGTAAGCTGTTCAGTAGCTGTTCTGAGATGATGCTAACAAACCAGTATCATCATTGAATTTAACCAGTAATAAAGAAAGTAAGCTGTTCAGTATTTCCTATTACTAAGAACTGAAAATATCTAGGATTTTAAGCCAGTAACGTAACTTATTAGTGATGTCCACCACATAAGCAGTAACTCAAGGGTAAAGTATCTGTAATATTATGGTATATATTTTTTAGGTTTCACCCATGGCTCCTGGCTCATAACTAAACTCCCTCCTGAAGGCAGGCCATAGAAACTAGAATTTCTCTTCCTTAAATCAAGTCACAGAAGTCCAGTCGTGCCCCACCTTTCTGCCTTGGCACTGGCCATAAAGAAATTCTCTGACCTACAATTCTCCATAGTAGGTAATAGGAGCCCCCTTTTTTCAAAGAGGCCCTGCCCCATATTCTGGAGGAAAGAACACTGCAGCAAGAGGACACGAATCGGAATAAACAAGACATGTTGGATTTCCCTACCCAGTCCATTAATAATGATGTCTATGAAATGAAGTCTGCACAAAAACCCCAAAGCATGGGGTTTGAAGAACTTCTGGACACCTGAGTAACTGGAGGTTCCTGAAGGACGGTACATCCTGAGAGAGCATGAAAGCTCTGTACCCCTTCCACACACATTACCCACACATCTCTGCATCTGTATCCTTTATGATGTCCTTCGTAATAAAACAAGTTAACTGAACCCAAGGAGGGAGTTGTGGGAACCTCAGTTTGTAGCTGCTTGGTCATAAGCACAGGTAAAACAAGTTGGTGCTTGCACTTGGCATCTGAAGTGGGGGTTCAATCACGTAAGTCTTAAAGACTGAGCCCTCAACCTGTGGGATCTGATGCTACCTCCAGATAGAGAGTGTTACAACTATAGATTAGAGGACATGCAGTGGTGTCCGCTACAAGATGGCTTGCTTCCTTCCTTCCTTCCTTCCTTCCTTCCTTGCTTGCTTGCTGGCAGAGAGAAATTTCCACACCTTTTGGGGTCACAGAAGTCTTCTGTTGACAGTTGCAGTGTGAAAGCAGAGGAAAAAACAGACACCAATTTTCTGACACCAGTATCTTTCCCTAACTCTAAATTTCTTAAGGAATCCAAATTCCTACTCCTAGAACTCAAGGCTTTCCAGGGTCTAGCCCTTTTGGAATTTCCCACCTACTCAGCTTCCTAACACTTTAGCAACAGCTGAATTCTTCCTGTGTCCAACTGGTATCTCCTCATGTCTAAGCATTTGCACACATATCCACTCCACTCCATCTAAGAAAAGTCAAGGCATCACCCAAGACCAGCTTGATTCTCAGCCTCTACTGTAACGCTTCCCACACTACTAGTTCAAATCAGTTTCCTTCTTTCCCTGGAACTCCTTGAAGACTTCTTTGTCCATTCATTGTTATTGTATTGAGTTGATATCTAACCCCACTGTTTTTTCATGTATCTTATTTTTACAGGACAAGGATTTGTGTCATCTACTGTATCATTCATAGCATCTCACACCTACTGGATAGCCAGAAAATAAAGGTACATGTGTGTGTGTGTGTGTGTGCAGTTATTATGCCCATAGATGAAAATAATTAACAAGGTTACATTGTTTTCATACTAAGTTTCCAAAATTTGGTGTGCATTTTACACTTACAACATATCTCAATTTGCACTATACATATAAATATATATACATAAACATATATATTTGTTGATGTTACAAACTAGTTTAAGATGATACTTAAATATATGGATGTGATATATATATATATATGATATAAATATCAAATGCACATGCTGAATCCAGACATAGAATTAGCTCCCCCCTATATTTTTTTTTAAATTAAAGCCTAAACGATAATTTATAGGAACAAAAAATACAATGGCACATTCCTCTATTTCCTCTTGTTACCTCTCATTTAAACTACAAAAAGTTTATTCGTTAATATTTGGCCATATACATCTCTTCCTGGAAGTCCAGGCATACCTTCTATAACATTCAAAATTTGTAGAATACTACCACAAATGCAATTAACAGGCTGTAATTCAGGCATAAACAGCCTAACCAATAAGTGACAACCATAAACAAAAATTATTCACATTTAGAAAATGAAAAATAAATCTAACCAAAATATAAACTAGCACTAAGCCTACCTCCTAAGCTAAAAAAACAAAATTCCAATGGGTTACCCATGCATGAACTACTGTGCATAATCATTAAGATTTAAAAAATAGATAAAATCATGAGATCACCTAGTTTAATGAGGCAATACAACACAGTGGTTAATAGTACAGGCTCTGAAGCCAAACTAAATAGACTTGAGCTAACTCTATTACTAGCTATATTACCTTAAAAGCAAGTAACTTAACCTTATTATAGCTCCATCAGTAGTAACAGTGCCTACCTTAAATGTTATTATTAGTATTAAGAAAGCTAACATATGTAAAGTGCTTAGAAAAACGTTTCGTATACAGTAAAGACTCAATAACTATACTACTATACACAGCACAAATAATTATTGTTTTCAATTAATTTATCAGATATATACTTCATCCATGGTCAAATAGGAGGCAGTATGTTTACAGACATACTTAGCTTTATTAGATATATACTATTTTCCCTGTTGTATTAGATTAGTTCCCTGTCCATAGGAACCACACCTTCTCTTTCTCATTTAGGACTCTCTACAACAGCACTGTCCAAGGGAAATATAACGATTTCAAATCTAACAGCCACATTTTAAAAAAATAAAGACTATACTTAACCCAATATATTTAAAATATTATCATTTCAACATGTAAAATGATGAAAATAAATTACTAACAAGACTACACTGATTTCATACTAAGTTTTCAAAATATGGTGTGCATTTTACACTTACAACATATCCCAATTTGCACTAGCCACATCATAAACGCTTACTGTCATATCAATTTAATGGTTACCACATTGGATAGAACAGTTTGAACAAAAGTGTACACAGTGTACTGATGACTACATGATTAAACATGATTAAAATCTCCACACTGTGTTCAAAAGAAGTATCAAGAATAAATTCAGGACTATAATTTATGAATTTAAAATCTTAGACTTTTCTAATAGAAAGCACTTTCAGGGCCAGGTTTCTTGAAGTTCTTCATTTTATAAAGAACCCCAAAGGAGTAAAGTAAACTTATTATCAGCAGGGGTTCTGGGAGAATCTCTGTTTTGAATCCTAGGCTCTCCTATAATGAAATTTATTCTTCAAAATCAAGATAGCCCCTACATTAGCTGAGTGTGTGGTCAGACTATTCAGGATTGAATCTCAGTTCAATCACTTAATAACTGAAGCTTCCAAGCTGTTTCCTTCTCAGTTGGGAAAATAGGGGTGATAAGAGCATTACCTACAAATCAAGGAGGTGTTGTGAAGTCTGATGAGTTGATACAACAGCCACATTTTAAAAAAATAAAGACTATACTTAACCCAATATATTTAAAATATTATCATTTCAACATGTAAAATGATGAAAATAAATTACTAACAAGACTACACTGATTTCATACTAAGTTTTCAACTGGTGGCTGTTGTTCACCAGTTGAACAGCAACTGGTGCTTAGTACACATATTCTGTAAATATTGGTGATTATTAGTTATTAAAAGCAGACTGATACAGCTATATCAAGATGCATCTGTTTGGATTTAGACACAAATGCTTCATCTTTTGAAATGTTAAAATTATGTCCAGATTTTTGAAATATTTTAAAAATAATGTGGACTGCTTGTGTACAAGCAGCCAGAACTCTGACTGGCTCTCTGATATAAGTTTAGCATCCATAATCTTAAATCTTACTGATGCTAAATAAAGTTTAGCATCAATAATCTTAACCAGAGTAATAGATTCTAAAGAATCTCCTTAAGGTCAAGGAAAAGCTGCCTTTATTAAGAGTGTCATTGTTAATTCCTTAAGGAAATACAGTAATGGTATTGGAATAAGACAAAGAGGATAGAATCCAAGATTGCTGAGAATCTAATATAATCCTTACACTGATTTTTACAAAACTTTGGACTATAAGACCCTTTCTAGCTCTCAAATTCTTGGTATCTAGAAAAAGGAATCTGAACCCACATAGCCAAAGTGGGTGGGATCTAGGGTACAAAAGAGTTAAGGGAGGCTAAAAATGACTACCAAAGGAAAAAAAAAAAAAGATAATATCTAAGAGTCCGAATCTGAAAAGGCAAATCCATAGAAATAGCTTAAAACAGCCAAGTTGTTTTGAATATAAACCATTAAAAGCAAACAGAAAGCAAGCATAATTCCAAGGTCAATACGATCAGGAAATTGCATGTTGGTGAGGGATGTGGCTGCAGAGTCAGCACAATCTCAGTCACAAATTAGTCATTACTGAGCATGAAGCCAACATTATCTTTCCCCCCACCAAGTTAAATGGATAAGAATCTACTGTTACTTTAGCAGCAAGCTACAGTCTGCACATACTTGACCAAATATAAAAATTTACCAAGTACTCTGATACAAAATATTCATAATGATTACTGTGCTTCATAATCTCTAGGCCTAACTGGAACATAATTCATGTGATTTTCTGTCCTACTACTAGACAGCCACATTTCTAACGAGAGCAGTAAGAAAAAGAAGGGTTTTCTACAAGGGTGATGCTGAAGATCTCTAAAGCTTTGATGGTTTTCTTCTGAACAGGCTTACTGCTATATGATTCAAAGACTGTAAATCCTATTCCTTTAAAGCGTCTAATTCAATGGTATGTATTTTGTTATATTCAGAGTAGTAGAAACATCCCAAAGGTTGATTTAGAGCACTCATATCCCTCACCTTAGGGTGAGGAGTGCTTATAGTCACTCCTACCTTAGGAGTTCTTTCTTTAGGTAGCCATGTGGTTTCTACTCACCTGGTTTAGGTCTTGGCCCAAAAGACACTTTCTCAGAAAGGTCTTCCCTGGTCAGGTGCAGTGGTACACTCCTATAATCCCAGTTACTCAGGAGGCTGAGGTAGGAGAACAACAAGCTTGAGAACAACGTGGACAACTTAGGGAGAGCCTGTCTCAAAATCTAAAAAATTACAACAAATGGTTTCCCCTGGGCTCAATCCCCAGTATCACTAAATAAATAAACAAACAAATAAATAAATAATTTTTAAGAGCATTCCCTGACTGTGATGTAAAAATAGTAACATCAACCCCATGTCACACACTTCAAGCACCATCCACACGGTCTACTTTCCTTCCACTTCTCACCCCCACTTTATTTCTCCAGACACGGATCACATTTAGCATTCCAAATGCTTTCTTTATTTTCTGTAAAATCCAAGAGATAAAACTTTTTGTCTGTTTTATTCACTGCTATATCCCCAGGCCTATCACATAACCCTTGTAAAAAGCTTGGTATTTGTGGAAAGGAGAAAAGAGAGCCGAGAGAAAAGTAAGTGGCTTCACTACTACAAAGGTCACTATCTTCAATTTAACCCTTTAAATTATGAAGTTTCTGTAACTTTTCTCCATTATATGATAAAATCCAATCAGAAAAACTAAAACAAATGAAGGTAACCAAATCTGAACCATTACAGACTCCAATATCTATGCTTTAAAGATTTGTTTCCAATTTTTCATTGCTTCCATCTCCAGAGTGCCTTAGTTTTGTTCCATTCTTCAAAGGCCCACTGTTTGTGTGAGGAAGACAAGTTATATGCATATTGTCTTTTATTTCTGCCTTTTGATTTTTTAAAAAGTGAATAGCAAATATTAATCACAGAATTGTGAAAAAATGATCATCTAGATAAAAGAGGATAGTGAAAAACTATCTCATAGAGGAGACTATGTTAACTAAGGTAGGTGTAACTAAGATAACAAAAAGAACCAACATATAATAGCTAACACACCAGTTTATTTATTGCATATATTGACAGTCATAGGGTGGGGAGGATGACATAGGTTTATGGGGCAACTCTCATTTCCACAGTCATGCCAGGATGTAGGCTGCTTACATTGGGGTGCTTCATTCCCCTAGTTCACATCCATCCAGCAAAAAAACAGAACAGGGCACTGGGTTCGATCCTCAGCACCACATAAAATAAATAAAGATATAAAAAAATAATAGCACATCATTTAAAAAAAAAAAACAGAACAGAACAGGGAAGAACATAACAAATCATTTCCACTCACATTTCATTGGCTAGAACTCAATGACATGGTAAACAAGAGCCAGTTCCATGCTCAGGAAGAAGAGAAAAACAAACTGTGGTAGACAGCTGGTAGTCTCTGCCACAAGGAAGGTTCAAAACGAAGCATGAAGGAGGAGTGGAAGGCAACTGGAAAGGAGGGAATGACATGAAAAAAATAAGCAAGTCAAAACTTAACAACAGTATTCCAGAAAAGTGAGAACCAGTCTGGCTATATTTTAGGGACTAAGAAAAGGTAATGTTGGTTAGGTCAATGGTTCCCAAATGCTAAGCTGAAGATCATTTCCCAGCTTGTATCAAAATCTTTACCAGTCCACAATGAAATGAGAAAAATAAATACAAGTTTGGAACTTAGTAATAATGTTAAGTTATTATTATGTATTTATAATCAAATTCTTTTATCATTTACATGTAACATCATACAATAAGTATTTTATGCCTTAATTTTTTATATTAAAAATATTTTTAAATATGTAATTTAAGGCTGTCAACCATTTTTTTCTAAGATAATGTCCTTTCCTGACTACACAAATTCAGTATTTTTCCCATAGGCAATAGGGATTTATTTTCACTCTCCAATTTATTATATATTTTTAATGCCTTAATATTTTTTAATAAGGCTATAATGCTTTGGAAATTAGAAAAGATATTCCTAAATAATCATAAGGACTTAAATATAACAAAAGTGGCTTGAGGCCAGGCACGGTGGCACATATCTGTAATCCTAGAGGCTCAGGAGGATGAGATAGGATGACAGCAATTTCAAACCCAGCCTCAACAAGTTAGTGAGGCCCTAAGCAACTCAGTGAGATCTTGTCTCTAAATAAAATACAAAAAAGGACTGGGGATGTGACTTGGTGATTAAATATCCCTGGGTTCAATCCTCTCATACCAAAAAAAAAAAAGAGTTGCCTGAGAATGGACAGGAAGGCTTAGTAGCCCATGCAGATAAACTATACTCAATATACATGCTCAAAAAACTAAAGAAATTAAATGAACCTAAAATCAAACCCTTATATAAACATGTAACATATATAACAAATTTTAAGCCTAAAAGGGGAGTTGGAGTTTAAGGAAGCAGTTAATGAGCTTAAAAACAATCTGCTCTGGCAATAACTCAAAAGTTCCTTTTCTAAAATACTGTAACCTAAAAATGGCACAATACACTGTCTAACTGCAATTAAAAATAGCAATGAGGAAAGGCTTTTTGCTAGAAAAATTGCATGTCATCATTCAAAAATGGGATAAAAATAATTTTATTTGCAATAAAGTATTAAATTTGAACACTAAAATAAAGTGAACATTTAGGAAGTATTTATGACCAATGGAAATATAAGTTTATTAAAGTCAGAAAGCTAATTCCTTGCTCTACTAAAACCATAGCTCTATAAGAAAATCAATTCTTTCTCCCTACATACCATTAATGGCAAACACTTTATAAAAGGATGGCACAGCATAGCACACCTCCTTACCAGTACAGAGAAAAAAAAGCTGTCAAAAAAATTAAAACAGCCCAAACTTCATTTACTAGAAACCTAGTGTAATGCTTCAATAAGTTCCAAACTATTGTGTAAGTGTTAGCCATATATCTTTCCAGTCAGTTTAGAATTATTCCGCTATGGGAAACCAAACCAAATGAAGCCAACCATGCATGGAAAACATCTGCTGATAATTTCTACAGTTGATGGTTTTCAATAGTAGTGTATATCTCTTATCATAATGCTTTCCATGGAAAAAGTTCAAGTATTCATTGGTGAAAGATCAGACTAAAGCTAACTGGAATTACTATCAAAAACCACTACTACCACATAGGAATCTGTTAATGTTTGGATAATTTAATTACTCAGGTTCTAAAAAGCTTTTTGCTTAAGTTAGAGTTGCTGTTTCTGAAAAACTACACACACACATACACACACACACACACACACACACACACACACACGTACACACCACTACCACAGTAAAACATCTGGAAAGTTATTTCTATGAACAAAGAATTTCAGGGCACTGAAAATTTACCACACATTTGGAAAAATGAAATCATATTTGATAAATAGTTCAATTTAGTTATTTGAAAATGAAATTGCTTTTTTAAAAGAATGTCTGGCCAATATGATACTAAAAACTATATTCTAAAAATGTGCACATAATTATGCGGTATTATCATGCCAGTTCTAGTTGTGCTAAGATTTACAGAATGGACAATCAAACTTTAGCTTTCCCCTAAGCTTAGAAATCAGAACTGAATTTGGGATTTTATTCTAGTCAACATAGTTCTTACAATGCTTTTCTAGCGCTATTTTCTTAAAATTACAATAAAATAATACTGGTTAATGGTAATGTCAAGAATTACAGGACACTAAAAAGACACAAAAATTTTAAATACAAATCTCAAAACAAGAATCAAACAGTACAATAAGTAAATAGACTTAAAAAAACAAACACACAGAATTATTCCCAAATGAGACCTGTCTATACTTAAAACATTTTTAGAACTTTTTTTTTTTTTGGTACCAGGGATCGAACTCAGGGACACTGGACCACTGAGCCATATCCCCAGCCATATTTTGTATTTTATTTAGAGACAAGGTCTCATTGAGTTGCTTGGCCCTGCTTTTGCTGAGGTTGGTTTTGAACTTCCAATCCTCCTGCCTCAGCCTCCTAAGCTGCTGGGATTATAGGCGTGCACCACCATGCCCGACTAGAACACCTTTTTGAGAAATCCTCATAGAATCTTTAGCACATTCTATTGATTATTGTTAATAAATAGTAACAAATCTCCAAACTTAGAAAGTACATTTTAATTTTGAGGCACTTAAAAAGTCACATGAGTCCTGTTATTGAGAATATGATGGATCATCAAACAAGGTAATCTATACATGATCAAAATGAGATATAAACTCAAGGCAATGAAACTGATTTCCTGGGAGGCAACCCTAGAAAGGTAAAGCCTCTCAAGAAGACTGCTCTAAAACACATTTCTCACATGAATATCAATGTAACTCAATCCTATAACTACTATCCAATCCAGTGTTCTGATTTTACCAATGAGTAAACAAAGTTTCTCTAAGAGGAAAAAGAAAATGCCCCAAATCACTGCTCTATTTAATGGCAAACTGGGAACTAAAAGTTGGAGCTCCTAATTCCTAGTTTACTATTCTTTCCCATACATTATATTGCCTCTGGACTTAATGGGTTGATAAGAAGAAAGAACTGCTTTCCAAATCCATTAAGAGTTTTAGTCTTAAATTGTGGAAACTGAGAATCTCCAAAATTCAATAAGAATATACATCTTAATTTAAACACACACAGAGTGATGCTAATTCTGAGAAGGCTGGGATAAACTGCAGAAAAGTCAACTGAAAGACAGATGATACAATAGTTTAGGTTGAAAGTGATCAGGCCCTAAACTTGGTCTGGTTTGCAAAGTCAAATTTCTTACAACACAATCAATACGTATGAAGATGGGGGTTTTGTTTTGGTTTTTCTTATGCAGTCTTTTTAAAAAATTTGTTCTTTTTAAATATGCATGACAGTACAGTGTATTTTGACATATTAAATATATATAAAGTATAACAAATTCTAATTAGGATTCCATTCTCGTGGTTGTACACCATTTGGAATTTCACCGGTCATGTATTCATATATGAGCATAGGAAAGTTATGTCCAATTCATTCTATTTTTCCTATTTCCATCCCCCATTCCTTCCCTTCATTCCCCTTTGTCTAATCCAATGAACTTCTATTCTTCCAACCCATCTCCCCACCCCTTATTGTGTGTTAGCATCCACACATGAGAGAGAACATTTGGTGGTCAGTTTTCTGGAATTGGCTTATTTCACTTAGCATGGTAGTCTCTAATTCCATCCATTTACCGGCAGATGCCATCATTTTATTCTTCTTTATGGCTAAGTAATATCCATTGTGTATATATAGCTTAGCTATTGTGAATTGAGCTACAATAAACATGGGTGTGGCTGTGTCACTGTAGGATGCTGATTTTAAGTCCTTTGAGTATATGCTGAGGAGTGGGATAACTGGGTCAAATGGTGGTTTCATTCCAAGTTTTCTGAGGAATCTCCATACTGCTTTTTAGAGTGGTTGCACCAATTTGTAGTCCACTAGCAATGTGTGAGTGTACCTTTTTCCCCACATCCTTGCCAACATTTATTGTTGATAACTGTCATTCTGAATGGGGTGAGATGGAATGTCAATGTAGTTTTTTATTTTTATTTTTTGGTACTGGGTTTGAACTCAGGGGTACTTGACCACTGAGCCAAATCCCCAGCCCTATTTTGTGTTTTATGTAGAGATAGGGTCTCATGAATTACTTAGCACCTCACCGTTGCTGAGGCTGTCAATGTAGTTTTAATTTGCATTTTTCTATTACAGATGTTGAACATTTTCTTCATATATTTGTGAACCATTCATATTTCTTCTGTGAAGTGTCTGTTCAGTTCCTTTGCCTATTTACTGATTGGGTAGCAAGAAGCAAAATCACTAATCAATAAATAGGATAGTATCAAACTAAAAAGCTTGCTTCTTCACAGCAAAGGAAACAATCAAGAATGGGAAAAGAGAGCATACAGAACAGCTGAAAATCTTTACCACTGTTTGATAGAATTAATTGAGCATTTACTATGCCAGACCCTTTGCTAAAGCACTTTAGCTTGCATTATCTCATTAGATCCTCACAGCAGCCCTTTGGAGATAGGTATGCTATATCCCAGTTTTAAAGACAAAGAAACTGAGATCCAATAAGGTTAAATAACCAAAGTCACAAAGTGCAGCAGGTTATATTTTCCAAAGAAGACTATAAAATATCTCTGGTCTCGTGTTATTTTTCATAAAAATGTTTTTGCTTTGAAAGTTTTATATTTCCAAAAAAAATTGTGATAATATAGAATCCCACATACTACTACTGCATACTCAGCTTCACTTTTATTAACATTTCAACATTAGTATGTTTGCCACAATTATTATTAGGAATAATATTAATACATTTTTATTAACAAAACTCCATGTTTTGTTGACATTTCCTTAATTTTCCTGTAAGGCCCTTCTGTGGCAGGGCCCATCAAGAATACCACATTATATTTATATCATCATGTCGCCCTTTAGAGTTCCCTTGGCTATGACAGTTTTCAGACTTTCCTTGTTTTTGATGACCTGGGAAACTGAAAAGCTGAAACTTAACCTTACACATGTCTTACTCTAAAGAGGGTGCTTCTTAATCACAGTCCTAAATAACTTCCTGCAACACAAACTGCTTGTCCTTGAATTTTGAAAAGGTCTATGTGTTAGTGAATTCAGTGAGCTGAACCGGCAGACATAAACATCTGGAAAGAAGATCCTACAGCAATACTTTCTTTTCCAGTAACTGTCTTATTACACAGTATATTTAAAAAGATATGTGAATGAGCTGCCACAGTATTTAACACCATGTGACTCCAAAATATGTGACTTGTAAATAAAATAAAAGCATTCCCAGGGATGGGATCAAGCAAGCTATGTATTAAATTTACTTTTAAATAGCCATACATCCTTTCCAGAGTTATGGAAAAACATAAACTAGGGGGCTTTTTCAGAGTACATTGAAATAATTCCTGTTTCCTTTCATTTAATGGCAAGAATGCTTATAAAGTATTATTAGATTTATTATACACATTTTAGGATTAAGTTGTAGCCAGTGTGAATTATAATACTCTTGGAAAAAAGTCTAACCTACACTGATTAAAATTCTATTTATAAAGGAAAAATCTAAACCACAAAAACAGTGCTTAGTTTAGAACAAGAACATGTACATAACTGCCAAATGCAATCCCTAGTTAGATGTCTTACTGAAACACTATAATTACAAAAAAACCAAAATGAATTTCTAAGTGTTTCAAGATGAAATAGTCTGTGCATAATTTTCAAGGCTTGTAATTACTTTCCTGAAAAGGTAAATACTCCAGGTTTTAATTCATGATATTACTAACTCTAAAAGTTAGTGCAAATTGAACATTTAGTTTTACTCTAAATGGAAGCCATCTATAAAATTCAAAAGCTCTTAAATTAACAGACTCTAACCAAAGAAAAATGATCGGGAGTCAAAGGTCAATGCTAACTTCCTACAACCATTTATGGATAATGGAAACCACTAGGCTTACCGAGTGGGTTTTAGACCCACTCACGTAAGTCAATATAGCAAAGCCCTCTATCTAAAATGACTTCCCTAAGAAATGCATCATAACTATGGTCTATTTCCTCAATTCTCCTTTCCTCTTCAACTACAGGTCACTTTTTGTCTCTGCCATTCCACTGAAAACACTTCGGCATTAAAAAATCCATTTTCATGTTGCCACATCCATTGGCTACTTCTCTGTCCTCATCTTACTCTACCTCTTGGTAGTAATGTACACGTGACCACTTTCTCTTTGAAAGGCTCGCCTCTCCAATTTCACGACACCACTCTCTCCAGGTTTCTTTATACATCAAGGATCCCTCCTCTTCTGGTTCATGAGGTTGGCTCTTCATCCCCTCAGAGAAGACCTTTTCTCCTCTGTCCCTGTCCTTCTCCTCTCTTCCTCTATGCTATCTTCGCACAGATCTTTCCAAATTGACAGTCAACACAATCCTGCCCTCTGAGCTCCGGAATGAGATTCACCTCCTTCCTGGACACTTGAGTAATGAGCGAATAATAGTTCTATCAAACCTAAAACATCTAAAATAAATGTCCAGGATTATTCCTCCCTTACCTGCTGTCCCATTGTCCCCAGTTTTTCTCCACCTAAGCATTTGGTAGCAGCATTCACCCACATGCTCTACCAAGAAACCTAGGAGTCGACTTTCATTCTTTCCCTTTCCTCACTCCCAAAACTCAAGAAAATCAAGGGGCTTGTCAACTTTATTGTCAATACAGATACTAAGTCCAACATTACCCATTGTCACCAACTTTGTCAAAGCAGTCATCTTTTGCTTGTACTACTTCTGATTTCCTCTTTCATTCTTGGCCAAACCACACTTCCAGTTCTTTCTCCATACTGTGGAGAAAGAATCTTAAAATGTGAATCTGATTCTATCATTTCATAGTTCAAAAGTCTTCAAAGGCTTTCATTGTACCCAGGAAAAAACTCAAATTCCCACCAAAATCTCCAGATCTTACATGAGTTGGTGCCTACCTCCTTGTCCAAGTTCAGTGTCTGCCTTCACCTGTTCTGCAGCAGGCCACACACTACCTCAAGGAAGTGTGCAAATCGTCAAGGATGCCTGGAATGGTCTTCTTAGAACATTTCTCCTTTTCTTCCTTTAGGTTTAAAGCATCAACTTAAAGTCAACTCCCTAAAGAAGATTTTTCCTAAGGCTGACCACTACTTAGAGGAAGTTCCCCTCCTCAGTTATTCCTAGCCTCAATCCTGACTTCTTTGTTTACAGTTTCATTATTCCTTGCAGCTATTTTATTCATTTGTCTGGCTTTTGTTTTATACCTGTCACTCCCTCTAGAATTATAGATCTGCAGTCCTATAGTAGTAAGGGTATCAATCAATCCAAACTCAGAAAGTGCAAAAAGTGAAAAGGACTTTATTGGAGTTTTGGAATTGCAATACAGGAGTCAGGTTCACACAGCTCCAAATGGTATGCTGATGAAGGCAGGAAAAGTGGGAGAATACACAGGATATTGAAGGAACAGGGGCTATATGTCCAATAAAAAATGATAAATAAACAGTATGAAAAATCCACAAATAGTAACCTCTTGATATGCATCTTGAGCCACTGGGTACCATGCAGCTCTGAAGCTATTCCATAGGTAACTAAAATTCACATTCTAGGCAGCAGCTAGAGACTTGCCTCAGTCATACCTCCTAATGGCCTCCCAAATCCACTGTGAAAAGCTCTTTCAATGTAATTTTCCTTTTATTTTTACAAGGGCTATGCTGATATAAAACAGCATCAGTACAGCCCTTGTGATATCCTTAGCATAAGACTCAGAACACTTGGAAACAGCTCAATTTCTACCTGTTGAAAGGCTTACTATAAAAAGAGGAGGCGTGGTCAGATAAACTGCTACTAGTTCTTTTTTTTTTTTTCCCAAGAATTCCAAATCAGGCATAAACAAATGTGGTTGATCAAAATGTCTTTCATTTATTGGACCCTTTACTACTTCTGAATTTATATTGTGTCTTTTCTATGTGAGGGTAACAATATGACAAATACAAAAATAAAACAAAAATGTCATCTAACATTCGAAGAGTATTTTCTATAGCTTCCAATGTGCTTTTAAGTTTTTACCTCAACTCATTAATATAGGTGACAATTATTACTTCCATTTTAAAACACCATCACTAAGGTTCAGAGGTAGAGGAGTTGCTTAAACTCACAGATTTTTAGTGTTATTGCTGAGGTTTGCACTTCATTCTCCTGGTTTCCAACCCGGTCAGTCCTTTCTTATTTCTTTCATTTTTGCATGTTTTGGTGCACACTTTTAGTGTTTTTGAAACTGAACTACACAGTAAAATATAGAAATTCTAGACATGTAGCTTGATGAATTTTTACAAAGTGAGTATACTCAAATCAAGTTAGGTCACTACCTGCAACACAGGAGCCTCCTTCAAGCATGCCCTTCCCAATCATAACTACCCCTCATGGAAACCCCAATTCTGACTTCTATGACCACAGCTGGTCTTAACCTGTTTTTCCTATCTTACCTAAATTAATTTTAAAAGTATATACTCTTCCATATCTGATTTCTGTGAGATTCAGCCATAAAAAAAAAAAAGTGTAGCAAAGGTTTACTCTTTTTCACCACTACGTAGTATTTCACTATGGAAATATACCAAATTTTTTCCAAAATGTATTTATCTATTCTGCTTGATATCTGTGTATCTTTCAATAATGCCATTATGAACATTCTGATTTTTCAAAGGAAGAAATGAAGGACCAGAAAGGGAAAAATGACTTAGTCAAAGAAACACAGCAATTGAACAACCCATCTAGATCCCAAGAAGTCCTGATTTCCTTTTTAATATATAATACAGTCTCAGAAAGTATGAGTTTTAACATAAAGGTTTGAGATTCTTGCATAATATAAAACCAAGTATTAAGTTTATGTTAGAAATACTATGCCAAATAATAACCTCTTGCTATCATCTTGAACCTATGGGTACAATTTGGTTTCTGGTTACCAAAGTTAATTAAAAATGTTCAATACATATAAATTAAATTTCTCCTAACTTGTACTATTCAGTGAGACTTTGATGCTTAAGAGTAGAAATATTTTTATAATATCTTGATTCTATGGACACTTGCCTAATTATCATCAAATAAAACTGATTCCTAGATTAAAAAGTAGAATTCCAGAGTTGAGATTCTATGAAAATACAGAAACAATATGAGCAGATAGCATTCCAAAACTGTAATTCTAAGTCAACTGTTTGGAATTCAGGATGCATTTTTTCATAGAAACTATATGACACATAGTAATCAGGCTACAAAGGCCAACTTTACTCAAATGTACCTGAAAATGCACTAATAACACAGTCTTTAACCACTATGAATAAAAACTTAGCTTGGAATTATGTTTTACAAAACTATCTCCTAACATTATAATCTCGTGTTAATTCTCACACTACAGAAGGTGCCTTCCCATCTCCCTGTCTTTTCTTTCAAATGCTTCTTTGACTGGTTAATGCTTTTTTTTTCTTTTTAAATCCTTTACCAACACTTCACTTTATGTTCCCAGATCCTGGGCCACAGAATTCAGACCACAACTTATTCCTTAATTCCTGTCCCTGAAAAAATCATAAAATCACAACAAATGTTTAAAAGTTCTGTTTCACCAAAAGGCACACAGGGTCAAATACAGGGTGAATGGGGGGAAAGGAGGTGGGAATCCAATGAGGAGGATCATAAATGATTCTGAAAGCTAAAAAAAGTCACAAATGTCTTCAAAGAATTCTTAGGCAGAAGAATGACTCGTTATTTCTCTAGAGCTCCTAAAATGCTTTAAATAAAGTAAAAAAGTTTTTTTTTCCTGTTAAGCAATTCTTAAAAAAAAAAAAACCTGAGGGGCTGAAAATTAAAATGAACTGCAATACTTAGATACCAATTATTAAACTATCACTTCTCATTTAAACAGAAACTCCAATAAAACAATGTGTACAAAAGTAATCTGCACTAACTTGACAGACAACTAAACCATCAAAGAGCTATCAAACTGTAAACGATACAAAACAAAACTAATGGCCTTTGCCTACTGTGTTACTCAGATTTCAGTGGCTCTGACAAAATACCTGACATAAACTACTTCTGGCGCAAGCAGGAGTCCCTAATAAAGCCTTAACTGTGCTTAAAGGAAAGATTTATTCTGGCTTCAGTCCACAGTCAGCTGGCTCCATTGCTTTTAGACCTGTGGCAAGGCAGAACATCATGACAGGGAAGACATGAAGAAACTAGGGACAAGTTATATCTAAGGACATGCTCCCACCCCCAGTGACCTACTTCCTCCAACTAGTCCCTACCTCCTAAATAACTCACCACCTCCCAACAGTGCCACCAGTTGGGGATCAAACCTACAAACATGAGCCTTTGGTGGACACTCCAGATCCCTTGATTATTTTACATAAGTTGATTCTGGTTGTACCATTTACTGTGAAAATGTAGGCAAAAGTATTTAACCTCTCTGGGTCTCAATTTCTGCACTAATAAAACATGACTAAAAATGATACCTACTTAAGGATTATTGCATGAGTTAATATAACAAGGCAAACAGCTTTTGAGCAGCTTCAGGAGCACAGTAAGTGTTCAATAAAAGTTAGCTACTATTTTCTCCACATTGATAAGTAAGTTACTTGACATTATACCCATGAGTTACACTACTGCTGAAACCTTAACAACCCCCAGGACAGTGCTGAATACTGGGTAAATGCTCAGTAGTTATTGGCTAAGGACTAATGATCTATATGGGATCTAGAACCTTGAAGTGAAAAGAAATTTTAGAAGTCATCTGGAACAGTTTCACTTAATTCAATGTTAAGACTCACTAGGGATAATCAAATCTTTGCTTAAACATGTCCAGGGACAAAAAACTGTCATCTCAATAAAGTACATAGGAATGATTCTAATTACTAAAATATTCTTTTTGAAGATTCCATTATACTGTTTACTGCCTCTTGAAAGTGCTTCTGAAAGGCTGAATTCACTAGATGGTATCAGGAGCAATCATATCAGAAATTACCATTAAACAAAAAGAATTATTCAGCATTTATTCTGACTTAGAAATACTGTGCCTAGTTGTATAAAATGTATGTTAACTTAAAAATTATTCAATTTAACACATTAAAATGTTCAGGAGGAATTAAAATAAAGATTTCAACAAGTTAGGTCATAAAATACCAAGGTCGGGTGCGGTGGTGTACACCTGTAATCCCAGTGGCTCGGGAGGCTGAGGCAGGAGGATTGCAAGTTCAAAACCAGCCTCAGCAAAAGTGAGGTGCTGAACAACTCAGTGAAACTCTATCTCTAAATAAAATACATAATAGGGCTGGGGATGTGGCTCGGTGGTTGAGTGCCCCTGAGTTCAATCCCCAGTACCAAAAATTAAATAAAATACCAATACTGCCCTTGTGTGTCCAGGTGTACAGGTAAGTAATCCAGATAATCATAAAATCTGGGTTATTTCGAAATCTACTACATAGCTCCCCAATAATGTTATGTAATTTTAATATTTTTATAAAAGAAAAACATACAAAGCAAAATTCCTTTCTGCCAGACTCCAAGACAACACCAGCTATCAAAAGGTCTAAAAAAAAAAAAGTTCTGATCTCTTAGTTCCGAAGGAAAAAATTATCAGTTTCTATAAGACTATCAAGGAAAATCCAAACCTGAAGCTATGTATAATCAATTACTTAAATTATTTTAAAAGTGTTCATTCATAAAGAAGGTAATGGTACAACTATAAAAGTTTATCAGGATTCAAGACAGACCAGAAAAACCATATTCAAATAACCTCTAATTCCCACTCATTGTGATTCATAGTAACACAGAGAAAAATATGACAGAAAACCAAGCACCATTTATATGTATACTCATCCACTTTGTCAGATCCCATTCTATAGGAAATATTTAACTCCCCACATTGCAGGTAACACATTCTAACCTGTACGATGGAAGACTGAATTGACTTCCCAGCCTTTCCCCAGCTCTTCCTTCCCCCAAGAGTTTGGTCTCCATTTGCGATCCATTTCAACATTACTTCACTCCACATAAATTCATGGGTTACTTTGCTTTTTCTCTGACTCAGTTATACCATTTGTCTAATTCCCTAATTGACTGAATAAAATAAATCTTCAACATATGTTGATAACTGCCTAAGTCATTATATTATCTTTAACACACTAGAGAACTTTCTATTTGTGAGACAGTTAGGTACTTAGGCACAAACACAAAAAGGTTCTCCAAAGAGTGAATGTGAATTGAACTGGAAAGGTCCATTCATCTCCAAATGTAAATTAATAAACAGGCTATTGGCTTTTGGGGGGAAAAAATCAATCCCTTCTGAATTTGGCTGGTGTGAATTAATTCCTGAGCAATAAATGAAGTGAAGAAATTATTTCAAAACCTACAAAGTTGATTTTCAGATTTTAGATAATGGTGAAGACAATGAATTCCAGAGACCACAACTCACTGCCCACTCATCTTCATTGTACATTTGAGATTCTCTTTAAACAGTTAAATCAGCTGAGGAAAATGGTCAATCCAATAATAGCACAATCACTTCAGAAGACAGAAAAAGTTAAGTTTGGTAAAGTTCTCAAAATTTCCCATTCTTTCAGTGTTATTCTATCCATTCACAAAAGCAGGTACATTTTGAGTCCACTGAAGAACACATCAACACAAAAATCTTTGTTTAGTTTCATGAAGTAATAAGAGCATAATTATGAATAAATAGAGGAAGTGATAAGAAATATGTTGATAACAAAAAGGATATTCCAGATGCTGATGACCCAACCAGAACAACTACGTGACATCTAAGCCTATCAAGTTCTCTTCTATCTATCTACATTCTTTATCCCAAGGACTAACTTAAAAGAAAAACCATAATTGACTTCAATTCCTTTCATTTACCAGTGGTACACAACCTGCCCTCCTTGTTTAGACCTATCTCACGTATACATATACAAATATGCACATAAATGCATATAGAATAAGGATATCTCTCATACACTTAAGACATATATAACATATATGTCTACATTTTCAGACATATATAACTATCTACATATATACATAATGAATTAATAATAAAAAACACCCAGTTCAGTAAAATTATATTCCAAGAAGAAAACCTGATT
Source organism: Geosciurus inauris (assembly GCA_004024805.1). Classification (NCBI taxonomy): domain Eukaryota; kingdom Metazoa; phylum Chordata; class Mammalia; order Rodentia; family Sciuridae; genus Geosciurus; species Geosciurus inauris. The sequence continues at coordinate 29,772 of PVHX01008765.1, forward strand.
TCCACTGACAAGTGAGGTCATGAATATATTGCACACAAATATCAACTACATTCTGAGGCAATTAATTTATTTTTCTTTAAATCCCAAAAAGGATGGAGAAAAGCATAATTATGATTTTTAAATATAAAAATAATTCTATAACACAGTGATACACAGCTAATTTTTTCCTTATCTCTACCACTTTAAGTCTTATTTAATGTTCTGGCTAAATATGGCACAAAAGGTTTCATTACAATTTTGGGGGTAAGAAAGACTAGCAAGACATAAAATGAGAGAAATTTTCCTAATAGAACTCAAGGCTGAGGGCTAGGGCTGTGGGGATGGGAAGGACGGTAGAAAGAGACAGACATTATTCCCCTATACACATGTATGAGTACACTATTGCAGTAACTCTGAAACACGTACAGCCAGAGGAATGAGAAGTTGTACTTCATTTGTGTACTATGTGTCCAAATGCATTCTATTGTAAAATAAATAAATAAATTTTAAAAAATAACTTAAGGCTTTTTCTAAATATATTTAGAAGAGGTTAGGGGTGTAGCTCAGTGGCAGAGTACTGAATAGCATATATAAGGCCCTGGGTTCCATATGCAGCACTATGAATGAATGAATGAATAAAATATTTAGAAAAACTGAGAATCTCTAAAATGAATATTAAAGGTAATCTCATCTTCCTGCTAAAAGAAAGAAAGGAAGGAAGAAAAGCTCTAAGACATGGCCTATCAGAGATATTTTGCATAAAACCTATCTAAATGTCATTAAAATATCACTCAAAAAGTCAAGTAACGGGACAGTTTACCAAGTGCAAGAACAATGTGCATTCGGACTCTAGGGACACTTCCTAATGTTTCTATTTTTCTGAGCAATTGCTGATGCTATTACCTAGTAACCATGACCCCTTCTGTCAATGTAAGCCAGAAAAACTTGCTGATGCTTATAAACACTAACCTCAAATCAACACAAAAATTAACAGATAAAAAAATTTAAAAGATTAAAAGGCTTAGGGTGGACAAACTTTCCATTTTTTACAAGCCAATGATAAAAACTAAAGCCTCAGAAGCCACTACAAAAACTAAGCACTGTCCCCCTAAAATCAGGAACAAGACAAGGATGACTTCTCTCACCACTGTTATTCAACACTGCACTAGAAGTTCCAGCCACAGCAATTATGCAATAAAAAGAAACAAAATTCAACCAAATTGGAAAAAAAGAACTAAACCATGCTGATTTGCACAAAGCATGATCCTATATGTAGAAAATCAAAAGGAATTCATGAAACTACTACTAGAGCTAATAAATTCATCAGTTGCAAAGTACAAAATCAATACATAAAAGTCAATTGTTTCTATACACTAGCAATGAACAAATCAAAAAGGAAATTAACAATTCAATTTACAATAACATCAAAAGAATAAGAAACTGGGAATAAATTTAACCAAGGAAATGAAGGACTTACCAGTCAAAAAACCTAGAAAATACTGCCAAAAGAAATTAAAGAAAACCTAAATATCCAAAAAGACATCCCATAAACAAAGACATTAATACTGTTAAGAGGGCTATACCACACAAAGCAAACTACAAAGTCAATTCAATTTCTATCAAAATTCCAACAACCTTTTTTGCAGAAATGGAAAGTACAATCTTCAAATTTATATGAAATCACAAGGGGTGCCATGTAGAAAGAAAGATACGTATATAGGTAGGTGGAAAAAGAAGAACAAAGTTGGAAGATTCATACTTCCCAATTTCTGAAACTTATAACAAAGCCATACTAATCAAAACATTTTGCTACTGGAACAGAATTGAAGAGTCTAGAAATATACCCAGACATCTATGCCAACAAGGAAGCCAAGACCACTCAATGGGGAAAGAATGGTTGGTGCAACAAATAGTACTAGACCACCTAGATTTCCCCATATAAAAGAATGGAAGTGTCCTTTAAGTCATACTATAGAAAAAAATTCACTCAAAATGGGTCAACAACCTAAAAAAAAAGGCACAGAACTTATGAAACTATTTTAACAAAACAGGGTAAATCTTCATGATCTCAGATTTGCCAAGGAATTTTTAGTTTTGACATCAAAAGCATGAACAAGAAAAGAAAAATAAACTAAACTACTTTCAGATTTTAAAATTTGACATATGAAAAACTACTATCCAGAAAAGTGGGAGAAAAAAAAAAAAAAGCCCAAAGAATGAGAAAAAGCTCACAAAGGACCTAGTTTCCAGAATATAAAGAGTTCTTACAACTCAACAACAAAAAGACAAAAACTTTTAAAAATTTCAAAGTATTTGAACATTCTCCAAAGACGATATACAAATAGTTGATAAGCAGATGAAAAAATGCCATCAGTCATTAGCAAAATGTGTTTCAAAACTATGATGAGCCAGGCACAGTGGCACATGCCTATAATCCCAGTGGCTTGGGAGGCTGAGGCAGGAGGATCACAAGTTCAAAGCCAGGTTCAACAAAAGTGAGACACTAAGCAACTCAGTGAGACCCTGTCTCTAAATAAAATACAAAAAAGGGCTGGGGATGTGGCTCAGTGGTCAAGTGCCTCTGAGTTCAATCCTTAGTACCCCTACCAAAAAAAACTATGATGAGCTACAACATACACAATAGGATGGGCATAATTTAAAAATGAAAAATACCAAGTACTGGTGAGGATGTGATAAATTGGAACATTCATGTACTACAGATGGGAATGTAAAATGGCAATTACTCAAAGAGTTCAACACAGAATTGCCACCACATGGTCCACCAATTTCACTCCTAGATTTCCCCAAGAAAACTGGAAATAGGTACTCAAAATAAATCTTTATACACAGATATTAATGGCAGCACAACTGATAATATCAAAAGGTATAAATAACTCAAATGGCCATCAATGAACAGATGTACACACAAACTGTGATACACACACACACACACACACACAGGAATATTACTCAGCCATAAAAATGAAATACTGATATGTGTGGAACAAGTGAATGAACCTCAAAAACATATTGAGAAAGAAAGAAATGGTCACATAATTTATAATTTCATTATATGAAATATTCAAAACAACTAAATCCATAGAAACTGAAAGCAGAGTTGTGGTTGCCAGGGGCTTGGGAGATAAAAGGAGTAAATGGTTAATGTTATAGGGTTTCCTTTACGATTTTGAACTAGATTGAGGTGGTGGTAGCGCAATACTGGGAATGTACTAAATGCTTCTGATTTGTTCAATTTAAAATGCCTAAATCTGTGTTATATGAATTTCACTTCAATTTAAAATTATCAGTAGACTTATATATATCAAATGTCACAGACCCAATTTCTTCTTCAAGTATCAGTGGAGATGATTTACAAAAACTGTTAAACCACAGTGAAAATCTTGATTAATTTTACAGAATAAATTGATTACAACAAAACTAAAACTTAATAATAATTTCAAATATTTTAAAAATTTAGAAATTCACAAGACTTGTAGTTCTCAAATTTTGGTGTAAATCCAGATTAACTGGAAGTCTTGTTAAAAAGACAGAAGCTTAGGCCTTATACCCAGAGATTCTCATTTAGTAAATATATAGTAGAGTCAGGTATCTGTACTTTTAATAAGATCTCCAGCTGAGAATGATGTTCACCCATGTTTAGAACCAAAACAACAGAATATTTAGGAAAAGTATGAAGATACCACAAATCAAGTTATGGGATTCAGTTGGGCACAATGACACATACTAGTGCACATACACCTGTAATCCCAGCTACTCAGGAGGCAAAGTTGGAGGCCAGCACTGGCAACTTAGCAAGACCATGTCTCAAAATAAAAAATAAGAAAAGGCTAGTGATGTAGCTCAGTGGTAGCATGCCCTCGTTTCAATCCCAGTACTGAAGGGGGGGAAAAGTTATGAGATTCATACAAAGTTGTACTCAAAAACACTGTCAAGAATAACTAGTATTTAAATAGAGGACATAAACTAAACAATCAATTTGAGGTTTTTAGATTAAACAAAGGTACCATTAAAGAAATACGAAGGCAGAAACATGGATGACTTCAAAAATACAATTATAAAATGGTAAAATACCAAAACTTTAAGTTTGGGATTTAAGTTATTATTTTTGTTCCATATTTTCATTCATAATTATAGTTGTACACAATGGTGTGATTCATTGGTCATATTAGTACATGCACATAATATAACCATATAATTGGACCAACACCATTCTCTAGTATTTCTCCTTTCTCTCTCTTCCTTTCCCACACCCCTGTTCCTTTCCACTACTCTATTAATTTCCCTTCGATTTTCACGGTATCTCTAACCCTACCTTTTTTTCCTTTTTTCTCTTTAGCTCCCACACTTGTAAAAAATCGTAAGACCTTTGATTTTCTGAATCTGATTTATTTTGCTTAACATAATGTTTACAAATTCCATCTATTTTCCTAAAAATGACATAATTTCATTCTTCCTTATGGCTGAATAAATCTCCATTATATATATACACCACATATTTTCTTTATTCATCCACTGATAGACACTTAGGCTATTCCATAGTTTGACTATTATGAATTATGCTGCTATAAACATGGGTATGCATGTATCACTACAGTATACTGATTTTAATTCTTTAGGATAAATAAGTGGTACAGCTGGGTCATGTGATGGTTTCATTCCTAGTCATCTGAGGAACCACCACAGGGGTTGTAATAATTTACAATCCTACCAACAGTGTAAAAGAGTTCCTTTTCCTCCACACCCTCTCCAGTGTTTATTATTGTTTGTATTCTTGAGGGCTGCCACTCTCACTGGAGTGAGCTGAAATCTCAATGTAGTTTTGACTTGCATTTCCCTACTTGCTAATGACATTGAACATTTTTTCATATATTTGCTGGCCATTTGTATTTCTTCTTTTGAGATATATCTGTTCAGTTCATCTGTGGTTTATTAATTGAGTTACTTCTTTTTTTAGTGTTAAGACTTGAGTTTTTTATATATTCTGGATATTAATCCCCCTTCAGAAGAGTAGCTAGCAAAGACTATTCTCCCATTCTGTAGCTTCTCTCTTCACATAATTGTTTTCTTTGCTGTGTAGATTTTTAATTTGATGCCATCCCATTTATTAACTCTTGGCATTACTTCTTGAGCTTTCAGGGTCCTATTGAGAAAGTCACTGCTTATACTTGTGTGCTGGGCTGTTGATCTACATTGTTTTTCTAAGAGTTGCATAGTTTCTGGTCTAATTCCTATGTCTTTGATCCATTTTGAGTTAATTTTTGTGCAGGCTGAGAGATCAGGGTCTAGTGCCATTCTTTTACATATGGAAAACCAGTTTTCTAAGTACTACTCTTTGAAAAGGCTGTCTCTTCTCCAGTGTATTTTTTAGCACCTTTGTCAAACACCAGATGATTGTATTTGTGTAGTTTTGTCTGTCTTGTCTTTGTGTGTGTTTATGCCAACACCATGCAGTTTTTGTTACCATAGCTCTATAATATAATTTGAAGTCAGGTATTATGATGCCTCCAGCATTGCTTTTTATGGCTTACAATTGGTTTACCTATTCTGGGTATTTTATTCCTCCAAATGAATTTTAGGACTGCTTTTCCTACTTCTGGGAGGAAATGCCATTGGTATTTCAATGCAAATGGCATTCAATCTGTATACTGCTTTTGGCAGTATGGCTATATTAATTCTGCCTATCCATAAACATGGGAGGTCTTTCCATCTTGTGTCTTCTTCAATGTTCTACAGTTTTCCTTGTACAGGTCTTTTACCACCTTGGTGAGATTCATTTCTAAGGTTGTTTGCTTAAGACTATTGTGAGTGAGACTGTTTTCCTGATTTCTTTCTCGGCAGATTTATTATTGGTGCTTAGAAAAGCTATTGATTATTTATTTATTTTGGTACCAGGGATTGAACCCAGAGGCATTTAGAGGGATAAAATTTCGCTAAGTTGCTTAGGGCCTCGCTAATTTGCTACAGCTGGCTTTGAACTCCTGGTCCTCCTGCCTAGGTCTCCTGAGCTGCTGGGATTATAGGCATGTGCTACTGACTTTTGCATGTTGATTTTGTAACCTACTACTTTGCTGAATTTGTTTATTAACTCCAGCAGTCTTCTGGTGGAGCTTTTTGTATCTTCTAAGTGTAGAATCCTACCATCTGTAAACTGTGATAATTTGACTTCTTTCTTTTCTATTTGTATCCCTTTTATGTCCTTCTCTTCCATAATTGCTCCGGCTAGAATTTCCAGTACTGGACTGATTAGTAGGAATGCTGAGGGTGGAGATTCTTGTCTTGTCCTAGATTTTAAAGTAAATGTTTTCAGTTTTTCCCACTATGATGTTGGCTTTGGATTTGTCATATACATATAGCCTTTATGATATTTAGGTAAGTTCCCTCTATCAGTTTCTTCAGTGTTTATCATAAATGGGTGCTGAATTTTGTCAGCCTTCTCTGCATCTATTGAGAAGACTGTGATTTTCTACCTTAATTCTATTTAAGTGGTGAATTATATTTATCCATTTGAGTATGTTAAAGCATCCGTGCATTCCTTGAATGAAACAAATTTGGTCATGACATATAATAATGTTGTTGACTATGATTTACAAATACTTTATTACAGATCTTTGCATTTAAGTTCATCAGAGCAACTGATATATAGTTTTCTTTGCCTGATATATCCTTATCTGATTTTGATATGAGGGTGATATGGGCTTCACAGAATAAAATTGAAAGTGTTCCCCTGCCTTCTATTTCATAGGATAATCTGAGGAGCATTGGCATTGGTTCCTCTTTAAATGTCAGGTAGAATTCAGGTCAGAATTCCTCTGATCCTGGGCTTTTCTGTGTTGGAAACCTTCTTATTACTGTTTCTATCTCATTGCTAATTAGTGGTCTCTTTAGGTTCTGTATGTACTCTTGATTCAATTTGGGTAAATCAAATGTTTTCTAGAAATGTACCCATGTCTTCTAAGTTTTACAATGTCTCTGGATGTCTACAATGTCTGATTTTTTCATCTTTCATTTATTAATTTGGGTCTTCTTTCTTTCCTGGCTAAGGGCTTATCAATTTTGCTTATCTTTTCAAAGAATCAACTCTTCATTTCATTGATCCTTTGTATTTGCTTTAAATTCTCAAATTTCTCTGATTTCAGCTTCTGATCTTAATTATTTCATTCATTCTACTGGTTCTGGAATTGGGTTATTCTTTTTCAAGGGTCTTGAGATGCATCATTAGGCTGCTTCTTTGGGGATCTGATTTTCTTATGTAGTTCCTCGTAACTATCAACTTCCCGGTTAGAACAGCTTTCAAAGTGTCCCAGAAGTTCTACTACATTTTATCACTATTCCTGTTTGATTCTAAGAATTTTTCAATTTCTCCCCTGATTTCTTCTATCACCCATTCAACATTCAAATCATTCAAACATGTACTGTTCAATCTCCATGTAAGAGAGATATGTTGAAACCACCCAATACCAAGGGTCTATCTGAGGCTTTGAGTAGTATCTTCTTTGTTACTAGGTGCACCAACATTCAGGGTATAAATATTTACAATAATACCTTCTTGTTACATTTCTCCCTTTACCCATTTGGAAAGACCTTCTTTACCTCTTCTGATTAATTTTGGCTTGAAGTCTGTTTTATCAAATATGAGAGTAGCTACTACTGCTTGTTTTCAGGCTCCATTTGCATGGTACATCCATTTGCATTTTATCCTTTCACTTGCAGCCTGTGTGTCTGCCTATAAAGTGAGGATCCTGCAAACATATGGTTTTGTTCTTGTTTTTAATCCATTCAGCCAACTAATGTCTTTTAATTGGAGAGTAGAGACCATTTACATTCAATATTATTAGAGAGACATTTATTAATCCCTGCCATTTTGATATATTTCTGATGTTTAATGGGGTCATGTTTCTCTTTGGCTTAGCTACTTTTCAAATAGGATATGTCCATTTATGAACTCTGGGGTTTGTTTTTTATTTCTTCTAAGTATTTAAGTATTTTCTGTAGTGTTGGCTTAGTAGGCATGAATTCATTTAGTTTCTGTTCATCTTAGAAGGTTTTATTTCTTCTTCAATTCTGAAGGCTAGCTTTGCTGGATATGGCAAACTTTGTTGATACTTATTTTCTTTCAGGGTTTGGAACACATCATTCTAAGTCCTTCTAGATTTTAGAGTTTATGCTAGGAAATCAGAAGTCATTCTGATTGGCTTGCTTCGAAATGTGAGCTGATGTTTTTTTTCTTGAGGCTTTTATAAGCCTAACCATTTTCTGTATATTAGGCATTGTAATTATAATGTGTTTGTAGAGAGGTTCTTCTTTGACCTTGTCTATTTGGGGTTCTGATGCATCCTGAAGCTCAATGCTCATATCATTTTCAAGATTTGAAAATCTTTGTTATTATTTCCCTAAAGATGTTATACATGCCATTAGCCTGTGTCTCACAACCCTCTTCAAATCCAATGATTCTTAAATTTGATCTCTCAATGTTATCTCAGAGTTTACCATGGTTATTTGCTTTTCTTTCATACTGTCTGAATGTTCAAAGCTAGCCCTTTTGTCCTCCAGCTCTAAGATTTGTCTTCAGTGTGGTCTGCTCTATTAAAGAGACTTGCAACTGAACATTTTATTTGATTTACTGGGTCTTTCATTCCCAAATTACCTGTTTGGTTTTTCAATATCTCTATCTCCTTAATGAACTTCTCATTTACATCTTATACTGACCCCATTAATCCATTCAGTTGTTTTTCCAGGTTCTCTTAGAATTACTTGATCATTTTCATAATCATTCTTTTGAATTCTTTATCTGATATTTCATCCACTGCAATACCTTTGGAGTAGGTTGCTGGCTAATTACAAACTTTAGAAGGCCTAGTGTTACCTTATTTTTTCATATTTTTTGTATTCCTGGTTGGGATTTATGCATCTGTTAGGATGGATTTTTCTTCCAATTTTCTGTGTGGGCCTTTTTAGGGCACAGCCTTCTCTTGCCAAAGGGTCCTAAAGTGATCTAGATTAAGGCCCCTTGTAGGTGTGTTATCCATAGGCTTTGTGTTAATTCTCTGTTTTTGCTGGAGAGGTGGATGTCTCTGAGTGGGGCCTGATTATCAGTTTGGGGTTTTTGTCTCTTCTGTTTTTAATATTAAAGTGTTGCTGAGAGTTGAGTGTGGTTAATTTGTGTGTGGGTCAACATGAATTGTCACTTGGCTGTGTTTAGTTCAGGGGCAGTGTCTCTACTCTGTGAACATGTAGTATCCCTCTAGATTCCCAGCACCTCACAAAAATGGAGGAAATAGCACAAATGAAGCAAAAAACACACAGCATTAAAATAAATACTCAGTGCCTCCTATGACATCTACAACACTAATTACCACACAAACAGGAATGGTGGAGTCAGCAATTGCCAACAGTAAAAACAATAAACAGCTATGACTTAGATCTGGCATTAAACAGCAGATGTCAATTATGTCATCCACAATACTAATAACTGCAACAAAATGAATGGTAGGGCAGGAGTTATATAAACCAAATAGTTCTAAAAGATGGTAAAAATACAGTTCACTAAAAGAAAAGAAAATGTGATAGAACAGTAAAAGAAAATTTAGAATGTTCAAAATGTAAAGAGAGAACAGAAAAGAGATAGCAAGCGAAGACTATAAAACAGGAAGGACCAAAAGTAGAAAAAGCAAAATGAAAGAAAGAGAAAACAAGAGACTATAGCTATTAGCAGAAGAAGAAAGGAGAGAAAGAAAAACAAATAAAAGCAAAGCAAAACAAATAAAAAATAAACAACCCCAACCCTCAAAAGACAAGGAAAAATAACTATCATCAAAAAATGCTAAAAATCAGAATAAAACAAGTATGTGTATATACATACACAAACCAATCAGCACAGCCAGTCTCACACACACACACATACACACACACACACAAACATAAAAGAAAAAAGACTGATTCTTAATGAAAATTGAAAGAATAATAACCACTGAGGTAATCAAAACTATCAACAAGGATGAGTGGTCACTGTCAATGCCCAACTGTCTTTCTTTCCATTTTTTCTTAGGTTATGTATCACCAAGGCAGTTGGCAGATGAGAGGAAGGTTGTTAATCACTTCCTCCTTTTTTGATGCTCACCCAGCTGTAGCTATAGTGGCCTAAAACTAAATCTGGTTGAAATAGCTCTCAGCTTCCCTTCTCACCAGTGTAAGGTGGGACACTGGGAAGTACTGTCAAGTGAAGTTTTGTAGAGACAGACTGGATCCACGCACTCCCAGGGTGGAGCTGCTACAGAGTTCTGAAAGGGAAGTTCCAGTGGTTAAGGCTTAGGTCTAATCAGGCCTTAGGGACCTTCTTGGGTGGTATCTGCTCTAGAGATATTAGATCAAAACACCCCTAAGGCCAGGTATAGATGCTGATCTCTACTGGAGTCTATATCTCAGGAGACTTATAAGAATCCCACTTACTAAGCAGGTGAACAAATCTATCAGATCTCACACACTCTACTGCCCCAAAATACTGCCTTCCCAGACTTAGTCCCTGAGTGTTTCCATACTCAGCTGTTTAGCTTCCCCATACTCTCCAACTGGGCACATGACTCAAAGGGAAAGCAAGTTAAACTCCTCTTGTATCTATGACTTGAATCTCTCTCCCTCAGTACTGTCTTCTCTGTGCCTGTTTCATTCAGATTCTGCTAGGTACACCCTAGGCTACATGTAGGTGCTTACTGGAACAGTATGGAAATGTTTGCTACCATCTCCCAGGTCCACAGTAGCAAGCTGCAGCATTGCCTCCTCAATATGGCTCCCTCTCTAGCTCTCTATTTGTCAGTTGAGAAACACAGCACTTTTCAAACACCAGTTCAATGTGCAGTCTCTGGATCAGCTACGTTCAGGCTGCTTTTTTGACCTACAGGTTTTTCCGTGCCAAATTTGTCCACTGTGTTTCTCTGTATTATCCCTCCCTTCTGTGATGAAACTGCTGTAGTCACTGTCACAACCCACAGGGCTCCAAAGTACTCTTTCTTGTTCTTTGTTCAATGCATCTGAATTTCTGAGACACTAAGAGATTCTGGCTGTCTGGTGCTGAGTTTCAGTGAATTCCTTTTTTCACTGAGAAGCAGAACTCCCAATGACTGAATTCTGAGCCACAGAGCAAAATGGAAAAACAGCCTTCCTCTAATCTACCATCTTGAATGGATCTTGAGTTTGGTTCTTTTTGGAAATTCACAAAGTCCTAAAAATTCTAACAAAGAATTTTTACCAGGTGTGGTGGCACATGCCTGTAACACCAGCAGCTTGCGAGGCTGAAACAGAGGGATGGTGAATTCAAAGCCAGCTTCAGCAATGGCCAAGGTGCTAAGCAATTCAGTGAGACCCTGTCTCTAAATAAAATACAAAGAGAGGGCTGGAATGTAACTCAGTCAAGTGCCCCTGAGTTCAATCCCCAGGACCAAAATTTTTAAAAAAAAGAATTCTCAAATAGAAAACATAGAAGTGGGAGAACAAATTCATCAACTTATGTTTTAAAAAAAAAAAGGCAATAAAAAAAAACAATTTTGCCAGTAAACTGCAAAAATACAACTTTTCTAAACAACTTTAGGGGTATCCAGATGATTACTTCATTAAAGAAGAAAACAAGAAATTATTTAACAATAAAAGATTCAAAAGTTTTTAATTATACCATTTTGCTCTATAGATCTGGAACTTCCCCCAAAAGCTCAGGTGTTAAAAGCTTGATCCTAAAGTTGACACTGTTGAAAGGTGAGAGAACATCGAAGAAGTAGGGCCTAGTGGGAGATTTTAGGTCATTGGGAGTGTTTCACCCCCAAAGTAGACTGCTGGGATCCTGCCTGTTCCTTTGTCCCAGGTATAAGATGAAGCATGCACTCCCCATGATGTGCTACCCTCTACAGACTCAAAGTACTGGGGCCAATCAGTGACAGACTAAAACTTCCAAATCTGCAAACTAAAATACACATTTCCACTTTTTAAGTTGATTATCTCAGATGTTTTGTTACAGTAACAGAGAGTTAACATACCATTCATTATAATCTATTATTGTTGAAAAAATTTGTAAAGCACGGTGAAAGCTTTAAAAATATGCCATGTATTTAAAATCCTTTCCACTGACTTTTTTTTCCCTATCACACACCTTCACTACCAAAAGAAATAGACTTTATTCTCTTCAATTCAAAAGTAAATATCAGTGAGGGATATAGCTCAGTGATTGAGTACTTGCCTAGCATGCATTAGGACCTGAGTTCAACCTCTTACATGGCAAAAAATTTTAAAAAAGAAAAAAGAAAAATTAATCTCCAAGAATCTAAATGATTCTAAATTATTCACTTTTCAGGTTTTAAAAAACAATCAAGGGCTGGGATTGTAGCTCAGTGGTAGAGTGCTTGCCTCGCATGCATGAGGCACTGGGTTCAATCCTCAGCACCACATAAACATAACTAAATAAAATAAAGATATAAAAAAAAAAAACCAAAATATTTCCCCACCAACTTTACAAATACTACTGATGTTAACTTCTCATTTTTATTTTAAAATTATTTTGGCATCATGTTTAAACTGTTATTCAGCATGAGAACCAGTAAGTGATGATCAACAGATCAAACCAAAGAGTAGCCAAAAAGAATAGTCAAGAGTCAAGTGTTATTAGCAATAACTGATATAAGGGTAAATAAAAGGGATTCAGCTAATCTTCCCCTCCCCTTAGGGTATACTCTATGTCTACAGTAACAAATTTCTTGGTGGCTTGTCTTGACAGTCCTAGAAGCTAGAAGTCCAAAATCAGTATTACTGGACCAAAATCAAGATGTCAGGAGAGGCTATACTACTTCCAGATGCTCCAGGGACAAATCTGTCTCTTGCCTCTTCCAGTTGCCAAAATTCCTTAATTTGTGGCGACATCAATCCAATATCTGCCTCTATGGTCATACTCTCTTCCTCTTCTGTTTGTGTACAATTTCCCTGTCTCCCCTTTTAAGGAAGCATATGATTGATTTACAGGCCCAGGTACACAATACAGAAAAAATGCTCCAGATTCTTTTTTATTATGTAAGGTAACATTTCACAGGTTCTAAGGAATAGAACTTGGTTCTCTTTTGTAGGGCCATTTTCAGGCAACACTGGGTGTCTCCAGAAAAACTAAATAGGCTAAATCTTTTGGTCAAGAATAAGACAATTTGGGGCTGGGATTGTGGCTCAGTGGTAGAGCGCTTGCCTTGCATGCGTGAGGCACTGGGTTCGATACTCAGCACCACATAAAAACAAATAAAGAAAGAAATTGTGTCCATCTACAACTAAAAAAAATGTTTAAGAAAAAAAAGAACAAGACAATTTCAGTCTCCAGATTTTATGATAACCATGTATTCTTCCCTGTGCAATCTAAACAAATCTCTCTGAAATAAATCCCATGCTATATAAATCAATTTTCTCTCAAGAATACAAGAGTTTTGTCTGTTTTAATAAATAAAAGGAGGGAAACGGCTCAAATTTTGTAGTTTCTCCTGAACTATCTACATGCATACATATGATAATCACATTCAATAGAAAGAGTTTTCTCACTCCAATAGTAGTAAGGAGTGTTTTTTTGTTGGTAAGATTTCTTACTATCAACATACTTTATAGAGTTGAGTAATACTAAACTAAGGTTTTAAAGAAATTAGAAACAAACTACTTTGCAAAGGCAGAAAATTTTATTTTTATCATCTAAATTTTTCCAAATAATTTCAAGGCCCATTAGCCCTTGAATCTTCTCCAGAATCAAGCAGTTTTCATTCTATGAAATCAAAATAAATTCCAGATAAATTACAGTAACATGTACTATATGAAAACACTAAGTTAGAATAAAGTACAACAACAGAAAAAATTGGCAAAGTATCGTAACAGTCACATATGTAAAAGTACATACACACCAAAAACCAAATGAAGGCAATATGATACTATGCTTTCAACTACTACTTTTTTGTATTTGATCATGATAATATACAGAAAAAGACTACAGAGAAACAAGGACTCAAACATACTGTTACTAAGAGCATAAACTGGTAAGTGCTTTTAGAAGGCAAATTAGTAAAACTGCTAAATTTTAAAATGCATATATATTTTTATTCATAATTCAATGTCATTTTAATCTTCTACAAAAGCACTCATAAAATTAAGAAAAATATATGTATAAAATATATGTTTAAAAATGAAGTCTGGGGATGTAGCTCAGTGGTACAGCACTTGCCTAGCACATGTGAAGCCTTGGGTTCCATCCGCAGCATGGCAAGTGAAAGAAAAAATTAAAAATTAAAAAGCTCACTGAAGCAGTACTGGTATATAAAATCAGAAAATAGTACAAATGTCCATCAATAAATGGCTGAACTATGCTGTCATATAAAGGAATATTTTATGTCCATTTGAAAAGTGAAGTATATAAGCTACCATTTGGAAAGCTAGCCATGATATAAGAAGTGAAAAAAGCAAATTACAAATAGTAAGCAAATGATTCTCTTTTTGCTTACAGAAAAAAATATGTATTAACCGAAACCAAGTTTTCAAAAAACATCTTATTATAAAGGAAAATCCTAATGTAATAAATAGTAAGTAAAAGTAGGCTATAAACTCATCCATGTAATTTAAAATGCTATATAAAGAATTTTATCAATTATCTCTGAGTAATGTGATTTTTGATCAGTTTTCTAGATATTTCTTTTCTAAAATGTATAAATGTTATTATATAACAATCAAATTAATTTTCAAAACAAAAAATAAAAGTTTTTTGTTGATTTTTAAAAAGACATAGGCCCAAAAGACCAACAAATTGTTTTACTTTTGAGAGTCAGGAAGAGACTCTAAACTTATAAAATACCAAGAAAATGGGTATAGAATAATGATGTGAGTTCATATACAAGGAAGACTTATTTAAAAGAATTTACATTTATAGATATATGTATGTATAAACTTACCCAATCTAAAGAATGCTACCTTCTTCCAACTAGTTACTTTGAATGTGTTTATTTAAATGGTTTCACTACTAAAAATATTTTTGAACTTTTATAATTTAAAATTTCCTTTGGTCAGCTTAGGTAACACATAAAAACATAATTTTCAATCATATTTGCAGCCTATTTTTATGTAAAATAGGAATTAACCAACTTGATAACCTATGATGGCCTGAAAATAGCTTCTGATTTATTTCAAACTCTAGAACAAAGATTTAGCATAAATAAATAAGTGAAAACCAAGCGTGGTGGCATATGCCTGTAATCCCAGCACTTTGGGGGCTTAAACAGGAGAATTGCGAATTCAAAGCCAGCCTCAGCTAACAGTGAGGCACTAAGCAACTTAGTGAGACTCTGTCTCTAATAAAACACAAAATAGGGCAGGGGATGTGGCTCAGTGGTTGAGTACCCCTGAGTTCAATCCCTGGTACTCCCCCCAAAATAAGTGAAAACCATACATCACAGCTTTTTAAGACCTGTTTAAGGCAGGGAGTAGACTCTAGCTCCAGCAAAGATTCCCTCCAGACATTCATTGTCATGGACACTACCTGTTAGTACATGCCTAACAATCCTCTCCATTCCTTTTCATTCATGCTCTTCCTGACCAGGATTCTTTCTCTCCCCGACTATAATTCTCAAAATCCTACTGAGATAAGATAAAAGAAATAAAGAGACAGGTAGAAAGGAGACACAAAACAAGAAAGAATTATAATTTTAAGTTCTGTAAACTTCTCCAGGCCTGTCACACCCCAAACCAGTCTCTTTCCCAGGCCTGTCACTGCCAAATTTATGGGAAATTTGTAATTCTTAAGTGTTAACCTAAATGCACCCATTTATGAAAATAACCTTGTGCATTGTTAATTAGCCCACCATAAATAGATCAAGAGAGATATGACATTTTTAAGAAAGCTATAATTTAGAGAACTTTCCAATATTATCTACTAATCAGATAAATGGAGATCATGTCAACCTGAGGTTTCTGAAAACAACCAGATTGATACTTTTCCATGCTTACCTTTCATCAAGTTTCCTTAAAAGAGCCTGAAAACTCCAAGCGTCTCTCGAGATGGTGCACATTCCCCTTTGAATATATATTCCTTGCTTTCCTAAATAAATCTCTGTGCCTCTCCTGGTACATGCTAAAATTCTTTCCCATCACATATGCCAAGGGGCACTCAGGGAATCTCCTGAGTGGAGATTCCCCTTCCCCAGGAACTCCTTAGAATCCTCTTCCATTAACATCTCTTCTCAGGTGACACTACCATTTCTTCAAGGCCAACCTCAAAATACACCTGAAATCTGCTACACGAAGCTATTCCTCTTTTGAACTGTACAGACATTTAAATAACTGAACTACTCACTTGATCAGCATGTTTTATTTGTATAATGACATTCTTTTCCTATATCCTGATACTTTAAAAGGAATTGGAACACACATGTTCATATCCAACATAATTTCCTGGAAATATAAACGAAGAAAGTTATCCAAAAGACTAGAGACTAATATTACTAGTTTAGGCCTGCTGGACTTTGGTGGGCCTTGAATGGTGGTCTAAGGAATATGAGTTTTATCCTATAATAAGAGAGAGAAATGAAAGTTCCTGAGCACAAAAAGGGTGTGATAAAAATTTAATTTAGAAAAAGCAGGCTACAATTGCCAGATTAGAGGAGGATAATAACATCTACAGCAAGAAAGGTAGCTGGCTCAGGATGAAGGGTTAAGAAAAGGTCTTTAACATCAGAACACACAGAATTCTCCAACACTTCCTAGCTCTGTGACCCTAGGCCAGTATTCCCTATCCATACATTGAGAGTGGTAAAATCAGACCTTACCTCACTGCAGTATTACATGAAATAATGCATATAGCACTTTCCACAATGCCTGGCAGAGGATAAACACACTGCACTCTGACACCAATTCTCTGACACCAACTAGGTGTCCTACAATTCAATTCTGATACTCACCTAGAAATAGCATCAAATCCCACAAGTTAAAGAGCAAAGTCTCTATCAAAGCTGCCCTTAATTCAGATGTTTCCACACTCTCCACACTAATGTCTGACTTGGTTACAAATTCAGGTTTCCCAAAATCTTTCTTCAGGTTTAATAATTTGCTATATTAACCCACACACTTTTATTATAAATGATACAACTCAGCAACAATAATGGGGCAAAGGTCTAGGGGAGAGGAAGAGGGACAAAAACTTCCATGTTCCAAGTATCAATTGCCTAGCACATTAATAAGTTCACCACTGCTGCAGCTTGTTTATATTGGGTTTCATTACTTAAACACGGTTGATAAGATCATTGGCCACATGACAGGACTCAATATCCAGTTCTTCCACCCTCCTCAGAGCCTAGGAGGTGGGGCTGAAAGCTCTAGTTTGATCTTTTTGATGTGGGTATGCCATCCACTAAAACTATCTTTAAAAGTCCACCCAGAATCACCTCATTAGCATAAATTCAGGTGTGGTCAAAAGACACTGATTATGAATAACAAAAACCACTCTTATCACTCAGAAAATTCCAAGGGTTTCTGAAGTTCACTGTTGGGAACCAGGGTCAAAGATCAGATATATATTCTTTATGATAATTACATACACAATAGAAGCTATTATTTTAGAAACCAACTTGCAGATTACTGAAATAATGTAAGTATAAGGGGGGGATGTAAGATAAGGGCGGGGAAAGCACTGCAGAAATAGCAGCAATAGAAAACGAGGCTGGTGGGGGGCAGGACATCAAAATTATCTATGAAGGTTCAAGCCTGGATAACTAAATAGAGACAGAAACAAACAAACCCTGGCAGGACACTGAATATGAGATTAATAATGAATTTAGTTTTAACCATGTTTGGGCTGAATGCTGACGTTGACAGCCAGCAATTTCAGATGGATATTGGGCAGATGGGACTATGAGCCTGAAGATGTGAGAGGACAGGGCCAGAATCAGTC
The DNA here is from genome assembly GCA_004024805.1 of Geosciurus inauris. Classification (NCBI taxonomy): domain Eukaryota; kingdom Metazoa; phylum Chordata; class Mammalia; order Rodentia; family Sciuridae; genus Geosciurus; species Geosciurus inauris. Next base: position 47,704 of record PVHX01008765.1, read on the forward strand.
TCCACATAGATTAGACCCCCATATCCTCCTCCAGAAAGCTCTCAAGGGGAAGACATCACCTATTGGTATCACTTACATTGGTATATGCCCTATAACTGTCCAATAAAAGCAAGTTACTACATGTAGCAGAAAATGTAAGGGCTGAAATCTAGAACATTTTCCATTTAATATTTTGAATTCTGAACAAATTGGTCTCTCTCTCTCTCTGGGTCTCTTCTTTTTGGTACCAGGGATTGAACCCAAGGGTATCTAACCACTGAATCACACCCCCAGCCATTTTAGCCTCCTCTCAGGCATGTCTCAGTTTTTATTTTGAGACGAGGTCTAAGTTGCTTAAGGAATGCTAAGTTGCTAAAGCTAACCTTGAACTTGTGATCCTCCTGCCTTAGTCTCCCAAGCCGCTGGGATTATAGGTGTACACCACCATGCCCAGAGGTATCTAATTCTTAAAGATTCAAAAGGAATCACAAGACCAAGGGCCAAACAGAAATTCTGGGTTTTGTTGTAGGATAGAAATATGCCATTTTATTTTCTATCGACAGGAACTTACAATACATCTAACAGATAAATATTTACTTTTCAATAAAAAGGTTATGGAGCAAGTGTAGAACACTTCCACAATACAACATAAACAGGAACAACTATGGTCAGTTCAAAAATATCTGTGTCCAGATACATGAAGCAAAATAAAACCTCAAGCATGGAAACAATGATAGACTTACCCCAACCTTTTACAGTACTGCTTTTAGAAAATATGTTTGGAAGGTAGAAACTGCCTTCCTAATAATTCATGGATTCAGAAGCATCACAGCTTATTTTTCTCTTCAATGTATAAATAATTTCATCCTTTTGTTACCAGCATCTTGGAGTCTCAACTTGGTCTTTCAGAACCTGTGAACATAACAAATGAGAGAAAGCATAGTTTAGAGGCAGTGCACTAAGCCAGTCAGATGGTTCATGGTGTGTGGGTTATAAATGGACCCATGGAACTGGAACACTCAGGTACTATAGGCTGGACTAATAGACAGGTAACCCAGGAAGGTAACAGGCTCCAGGGAGGGGGCCAAAATATTCTGGCTAAGTCCTTGGAGTGCTTCTCCCTGCCAGCAATACCCCTAGGAAGAATAAGAACAGTAAGGCAAAATCTGAACCTAGACTCCAATCAGAGAAGAAATGGGAAAGGAAAGGTTTCCTTCCCTACACTCTTTTTAACACATAAAGGAGATAACAGAAAAATTCTGAGATGCCCTAAATTTAATTACGAGGGTTGGAGAATGGAGAGAGGAAAAGAAAACAAAAAAGCTATGTAATATTTTCATTCCATATGTTAGAACCTTGACTTAATCCCATTGTTGATGCTCTATTTACATATAAATTCAATGACTGTTATCCTCAACCCATCCAGAAGTCCTTTTCCTATGGACTACCATCCTATCCCAAAGCTTCCCCATCTTGCATAATCACACCCCTCTTCATCTACAGCCAAAAAACCCTTCTTGGCTGTGGTTGGACATATATCCAACTGCTATCTAGCCCTGAAAGTGGCAGTTACTGGAACTTATCCCAGGACCTGGTCCTTTTTCTGGCTAACATCTATAATGGATGAACAAATCCTTTTATATCAGAGATGTCTCAGGCTCAACAGTTCTAGTTGAACACAGGGTTCTTTGAGTTTCAAAGATGGCAAGAGGGACCCAAAGACTTTCCTAAAGAAAGACACAAACATGACCACTCTCTCCACTTCCTAGATCCTGATACTAATGCCAAATTATAAGGATCATTTTATTCTGCATAAAACAACATTTTTAGTGCACTGCTGGTTTTACTTATAGTACTTAATTTTTTTGTATCAATATGAATGTTACTCAGTTATAAATAAAGGTGTCTATCTTTAGTGAACTCCTTAGTGTTTACATAGTAGACTTTACATTAAGACATATTTTCAGTATTCTAGCATACAGTAGTTAGGAATGCCCTTTAGCTTGAACCACCGATTCATGTAGATTATACAACCCACATCAGGCCAAGCTCTTCCCTTGAATCAAAGGATCCAAGTTCCCTCATCCTCAAAGGATTTCCTATTCTAACACAATCAATTCAACAATTTTTTTTCAATAGTGTTGTTGGAGAATAAACCCAGGGCCTTGAACATGCTAGACAAGCACTCTACCACTGAGCTACATCCTAAGCCCCCAATTCATCAATTCTACCCCACTCCCATACACCGTTACCCTCTCCCTCCCCCCAAAAAACTCTTAAGTAAAATATCTGTAATTAGTGAGGGTCAGAGGGAAAGGACAAATCTAGTAAGACATCCTTGAGCTATCTTTCCTGTTCCTCCCTCTTCTTTAGGCACCCCAAGTCCCTGCTCACCCAAAACTGCCTTTGAAAATCTTAAGAAGTTATTCCTAGGTTAAACAAAATTCATCCCTTTCTGTTTTCTATTCCCAGAGGAGCATGCCAAATCTATCCAAGTGCTTAGCAGCTCTAAAGCCTTCCATTTGTTAAGACCTTCTCTCCATATTTTTTAAAGCCAAAAGATAGTAATTCTCTTGAGCCACATTTCCAGCCTAATGCTTCTTCCCAGTGCAAAGCCAGGAGAGCAGGGTCTTCTCATTCATATTTCCAGAACTGAATTACTAGACTGCTGTTCCAACTGCTTACTCAACACTGTCCTTTCTCCGAGTAGCAAGGTCACTGCATAATAAAATGTCCTCCCTTCCAAAGGCAGCTATTGTCCATTACTTCATTTCATTCTTTCCAATTACTGCCAGTGAACTTTATGAACTAAAAACCAAATGAAAAAGTCTCTCTCTCTCTCTCTCAGATTAAAAAGCTAAGTTTTAAGAAGGGAAAAGTAATTGCCCATATCCTTTATAACAATTTTTAAAACGTTCTTAGGATGTATGAGGTTCTATGAGAAGTATGTTACTTGCAACATCTACTTTAATCCTTGCAATAAGTATGGAAAGAAAAAAGAACTGTTATCTCTCTTTTTTGGAGAGGCGGGTGGTGTGTGCTAGGAATTGAACTCAGGGGCACTCAACCACTGAGCCACATCCCCAGCTCTATTTTCTATTTTATTTAGGGACAGGGTCTCATTGAGTTGCTTAGTGTCTCACTGTTGCTGAGGCTGGTTTTGAACTTGTGATCCTCTTGCCTCAGCCTCTAAAAGTCGTTGGGATTACAGGCACGCCAACACACCCAGCTTGTAACCTCTTTTTATAGCGAATAAACACACTTAGGTTAAAAAACAGAATTCCTGGCTCAAACTACAAGAATAGCAAGTGATACAGCTGCAATTCAAGCCCAGTCAGATCATATTCAGAGTTCAAACTGTTAAAGGATAACTAAAACAAACAAAATAATGTGTTTCTCATACAAACATGAAAATAAATGACTTCAATTAATTCATTAATTAACTGGGGAACAAATAGCTGGTTCAAAAAAGAATCTGAAGAGCAAACACAAATATAGGCAATGTAGAGTACTGAAATGAATTAGCTTAACAGATACAAAACTGGCTTCCTCCCAAGAAGAGGAAAAGAAACCAACTATACCTCCAACCAATGAGATTCCTTTGCATGTAGAAGGATAAGAACAATTTATAATGCCATCAGTATTTCACAACTTGAAAAACTGTGAAATAAATCAAAAGCAATGAAAGCTGCAGATCCCAGAGAATTTAATAACCAGAGAAAGGGTTCTAAGCAATACTTAGGTTTCTACTGGAGGTACTTAGGAATCCTTTTGGTTCACTGCAGACTTTTACAAGTTTTCCTTATACAGATCTTAAACACTGCAATGTATTTTCTCTTCTTTTAGATAAGGATCTACAGCTTCAACATCTCTGACAAGGGGCCGAGGATATAGCTCAGCAGTAGAGCACACAGTTTTGAGGTCCTGGGTTTGACCCCCAGTACTGCAAAACAAAACAAAACAAAAAAAGATCTCTGACAAGCACTAGAAAAAACTGAGTGAGTTCCCTCCATAAAATTCATCCTTCGCAAACACATACTAAGCCAGAAATTTAACTTATTGTGAATTTATATCTACATGCAGAAATAAATTAGGTCACTGGATGGTCAAGCCTCTTAAGAGATCAAAAACTAAAGAGCATTTGATTTTAATGAACAATGATTTGAGAAACAGAACTGCTCTCTGGAGAAAGAGACACAGTTAAGCTATTAATTTAAAATAACTAACCCCAAACTAACTTACTGTCTTTACTAGCCGATTAAGCATCTTAACTTCTACCTTGTTTTCTTCAATTAAAAGGCAATCCCAGTCCAATTTCAACTTTCAGCAAGACAAGTAGATGGACCTTTCCTTGCTGCTCTAGGTAACAAAAACTGAAAAGACTGGTGATTAAATATAAAACAAACATGAGAAGACCAAAAGGGAGAGAAGGCAGAACAGCCAGGGACTTGGGACCCATGGAACAATACTTTGGTGAGTTCCCTGGTTTTCTTTTTGCCTCATATACCACAAAGAACTGAAGAAGCCAGGAATGCAGAAAGGTAAATGGGGGGAGACAAAAGACCACTTTGGTTGTTCAAGTCAAAGGACTAAGAAAAGACCAGCTCGCAAGACAGAAAACTTTCAGATAATAAACTAAATTCCAGTCCAAAAAAAAAAAATCACAGAAAAAACTGTAGCCACCATCGGAAGCCTAGTTAACACCCACACCAGGCTGTAAGGTGCCCTAACTTACCTTCCAATTTTCTCCAACTTTCTCCAATCCCTGCCCCTGCCACAAAGTGATTGTGGAAACCACGTGCAGGGTCTGGATTTCTATCCCACCTGGGAGTAGGGACACCCTCATTCATGCCCAGGGGTAAGAAGGCCATCATCCCCTCCCAGTGGTGTCAGCAAAGGCCATGTGCAGGACAGTAATGAGACAGGGTTGAATCAGTGGAGGCCTGAAGAGAAGCTGAAAATTCCACCCCTACTCAGCAGTAACCAAGTAGTCTTGCTTTGTGTTTTTGGACCAATTCCTCAAAAGCACAACATAACAAATCACTCAAAATTAAATAGATAATTTGAATACCCATGTAACTATTAAAGAAATTGAACTTATAATTTATAACTTTCAAAAAAAGAAAAAACTGGCCCAGATCATTTCATCAGAGAATTCTATTAAATGTTTAAAGGAGAATTAAAGCCAACTCTACATAATCTCTCCCAGGAAACAGAAGCTGAATTGGAAGCACTTCTCTGCCCATTTGATGAAGTTTGTATTATCCTGATACAAAACCCAGAAAAAGACTATGCAAAAACAAAAACAAAAAAATCTACAGATCATTACCTGAAGACAGACACAAAAATCCTCAACAAAGTATTAAAAGAATTCAATACTATATTAAAAACTGAATTTAATCTGGGATGCAAAGCTGGTTCATTCAAACATTAATCTAATCCACGGGGGGGGGGGATCACATAATCATTACCTACTCATGAGAAAAATTCTCAGAAAATACTGAAATAAAGGGGAACTTTCTCAAGTAGATAATGAGCACCTACACCTACAGCAAACATTATTACACTCAGTGATAAAAGACCAAATGTATAATGCACCCCCCAACAGACACATTATGAGGAATAAGGTAAACAAGTTCGTTCTTACCACTCTAATCCAACATAGTATTAGAAGTTCTAGCCAATGCAAGAAGGCAAGACGAGAAAGTAAGTCATACATAAATGAAGGGTCCCTGTCTACAGATGAAATGGTTTACACACTCTAAAGAAATTTACCCTGAAAATATCCTAGAACTAAGTGAGTTCAACAAGGTTACACATACAAGATAAATACTAAAAAATCAGCTATATTTCACATGAAAAACAACCTAAAGAGTAGGAGAAAAATTTTGCAAATCCTATCCATGGTAATGGACTTGTATCTAGAACACTGAATATGGAGAACTCCTACAACTCAATAATAAAAAAGCAAATAATCCAATTAAAAATGGGTTAAGAATCTGAATAACATATCAACAAAGAAAAGGTAAAAATATAAACAATAAATGGATAGAGTTGGCAAATATCATGCTAAGTGAATTAAGCCAATCCCAAAAAACCAAAGGCCAAATGTTCTGATTAGATGTTGACCCATAATGGTGGTGGGGGGGGGGGGGATGGGAGAAATGGAGGAACTTTGGATAGGGCAAAGGAGAAGGAGGGAAAGGGAGGGAGCAGGCATAGGAGTAGGAAAGATGGTGGAATGAGATGGACATCATTACCCTATGTACATGTATGAAGACATGAATGGTGTGACTCTACTTTGTGTACAACCAGAGAAATGAAAAATTGTGATCCATATGTGTACTATGAATTGAAATGCATCCTGCTATTCAAAAAAAATAAAAATTTTTAAAAATGTAAACAAGCACATGAAAACATGCTTGACATAATTTACCATCCATCAGGCAAATCAAAACCACAAAGAGCTATTACCATTCATCCACCAAGATGATATAACTTCTCCAGAATGGCTCTGATCAAAAAGACAGATAATAACAAGTGTTAAGGGAGAGAAATGAGAACCTTTAGGCACTGCTGCTAGGATAGTAAAATCATACAGTCACTCTGGAGAACAGTCTGCTAACTCCTCAAAACATTAAACATAGTTACCCAATGACCCAACAATCCCACTCCTAAATATACAAACAAGAATGAAAACTTAGAACTATATAAAACTTGTACATGGATGTTCATAGCAGCATTATTCTTAATAGTCAGTAAGTGGAAACAACTCAAATATTTGTCAAGTGATGAATGTATAAATAAAATGTGGTACATCTATGTAATAAATTATTTGGTCACTAAAAGAATTAAGTACTGTTACACATGATACCGCAAAGATGAACCCTAAAAACACCATACCAAGTAAAAGAAGCAGTGGAGAGGACACCACATATTGTATGATTCCACTTAGAAGAAATGTCCAGAACAGACACATGTAGTGAGGCAAAGTAGAATGGTGGTTGCCTAGTGCAAAGGATAGTTTGGAGGAAGGAAGGAGAATTATATGTCACATCTAATAAATGTGGGAGATCGAGGGATGATAAAAATGTTTTAAAATTGATTTTGCTGATGTTATACTATTCAATAAATATACTAAAATCAATGATAGTCAGATCTCCAGCTGGCTGCTTTGTAGAAACTGACAAACTGATTCTAAAATGTCTGTGGACTTGCAGGGACTTAGAATAAAAGACAATGCTGAAAATGAAGAACAAAGTAGAACTGGTACTTTCTGTTTTTGAAACTTTCTACCAAACAACGGTAATCAAGATATTTGGTATTGACATAAGGATAGACGGATCAACAGAATAGAATTGAGACTTCAGAAATAAATCTGTGAGTCTATGCCACCACCACAAGGTCCAACAGTTGCACTCCTGGATATTTATCCCATAGTAGTAGTACACAGTCACACAAAAGCCTGTACACAAATGTTCTCGGCAACTTTATTCCTAATAACCAAACACTAGAAATAATCTAGATGTTCTTCAATGAGTATTTCCATATGAAAAAATACTGAAGATACTAAGGAATACTAAGGAAGAAAAAAAAAAGAACAAACTATTCATTCATGCAATAACTTTAATTCCAGGAAATTATGCTAAGTGAAAACCACCAATCCCCAAGAATTACATGTCATGTTAACTCCTTTTATATAACATTCTGTCAATGACAAAAATGTAGATTAGATTATTTTAATCTATAATTATAGATTCGTGTTTACCAGGTCAGGGAAGGAAGGGTTTGTAACTAAAAAAGGGCACAATAAGAAATCCTGTGACAAAATTGTTCTATATCTTGGCTGTATCAATGTCAATGTCCTGGTTGTAATGCTGTACTGTAGTTCTGCAAGACATTAACATTGGGAAAAACTGGGCAAAGGGGCCATGGGATCTCTTTGCACTATTTCTTACAACTGCATGGGACTCTACAATTATCTCAAAATAAAGTCTTTTAAAAGGGGAAAAAAGACTTTAAAAAAGAAAAAATGTAAACTCTACACTCTAACAAATCCATGTAAACAGAATATTACTATTTTTTTTCTTTCTTTTTTTGAGATGGATCTTGCTATGTTGCCAAGATTGGTCTCCAACTCATGATGTCAAGCCATCTTCCTGCCTCAGCCTCCCAAGTGCTGGTACTACAGGCCAAGGCCACTGTACCAAGATCTGATTATTACTATTTTCTAAAAGGAGATAGGTAGGAGGAAGAGGAATGGGGGAAAGAGGAGAAGAGAAGTGGGAAAGGATAGAGGAGGACAGGAGACAGGGAGAGGGAGAGAAGGGGAGAGATTTTCAAATATTGTGACTTAAAGAAATCAATCAAGTTTCTTTACCTGTAAAGCACAGATTAATAACCAATACTGTGGTAAGCTGAATAAAATATATCCACACTCTAATCCCTGAAAGACATAATTGTTACTTATGTATAAGGGGAAGACTTTCATACAAGTACTAAGTATTTTTGCAATGGGGGAATTATTCTGAAATATCAGGGTGGGTCCTAAATATGATCACATACAGTATATCCTTTTAAGAGGGAGGCAAAGGGAGACTTGACTGCAGACAGAAAGGGAGAAAGGGAATGGCACCATAGAGGCAGAAGCTGAAGCGATGAAGCCACAAACCAAGGAACGCCAGTTGTCACCACAGCCTAAGAGAAGCCAGAAGTTATTCTCCTCTAGAGCCTGTGGAGGGGGCACAGCCCTCCTAATTCTTATCTCCAGAACTCGGACTAATAAATTTCTGTTGTTTTAAGCCACCATGTTTGTGGTGATTTATTACAGAAACCATAGGAAACTAACATAAATATCTACCCATCTCCTAAAAATGCTGTGAAGAGCTCATAAATATGTATGGAAAAGGCCCCTGAGGAGGCTACAATACAATTGCGAAAATCAGACACAATTTTGGAGTCCTTAATTCAAAATAAGAATATAACAGCCCTAATTTTTTTTTAAGAGTTAAATTCTAGATAAAAAATAAACATATCTTTGGGAACATTTAACATCTAATGTAGACTCAGTTCCCTAAAGATCAGCCACTCAATAGTCAAGAACTGTTTAACAAGTAGCAAAATAGAGTCAATCTTGATTAACTCTGACTTCTAGTATAGTTCTTCTGTGAAGGAAAGAGAAGCTCAATTGAACTGGTTTCTTGACTACCATAAATTTAACAAAATGAGGTCATTCTGGCACTGCCTGGACTACTCTAGATTTTTCAATCCTCTTTGTCGTCTTCTTGCTCATTCTTACAAGACAAAGCAAACATAATTTTTCACTTACTTTAATCAATCAGTCTTAATGAACAATCACCTTTAAAATACAAACTTAAGTTTAAATTTAGCTTAACTTAAATCTGTAGTTACATTATATTAGCTATTACTGTAGTTACAAGTATATTATCCTAGTAATTCACAAACTCTAAAGTTTGAGCAATACATCATAAAATATTATTGTTTATTCTTATAAACCTGGTAATATATCTTTACTGAATTCCATGATGACATAATGGAGAATGCAAGAGTATTAAAAATGTGTGAAAGGGAAAACAGCAAGAAAGGATGTCTCACTTAAAACTACTATGTCATGGGGTTGGGGTTGTAATCAGTGGTAGAGCACTTGCCTAGCATGTGTGAGGCACCGGGTTCGATCCTCAGTACCGCATAAAAATAAATAAATAAAATAAAGGCATTGTGTCCATCTACAACTAAAAAAGATATTTTTAAAAAGTTTCCTTTTTAAAAAGAAAAACTACCCCATCATTGACAGAATCACCCAATCAGCCACGAAGTTAATATCCTGCAAGAATATTCAAAAATTTTGAATATAACTTTCAATATAAGAAATACTTTTATTCAAATAATCCCTTACCTTTAAAGCCATAAAAGTACAGTATATTTTAAATTTACATTGTTTTAAAACAAGCAAGTAAGCACAGCAGTTAAGAGCATAGCCTCAGAAACTCGAACATCTAGGTTTAAATCTATCTCATTTAATCTCTTTGGGTCTCAGTTTCCTCAAAAGGAAAACGAGGATAATACTAATATTTATCTCATAATGGAAGTTATAAGGATGAAAAGTATTAAAGTACATGCAACAGGACCCAATATATAGTAAAGCATTTGGTAAATATTAGCTATTACCTTCTCTCTCTGCCCCAAATACTGGGGATTGAACCCAGGGCACTCTACTACTGATCTACATCCTTGGCCCTTTTTCTGTTTTACTTTGAGACAAGGTCTCTGTGATGGTACATCTGAATTGTCATCTTGGATTAAGATATGCCTAAAATTAACAGGCTTCTGGCTGGGTCAATGAGGGGGTTTCTAAGAATGATCGGCATGTGGAATAGCAAACTAAGGGAGAGATCCACCCTAAGTATGGTCAGCACAGTCCAAGAGGTTGAGGGCCTAAATGGAACAAAAAGTGCAAAGAACAAGGAAGTAGACACAAGCTCAATTCTTCTTCAGCTGGTGGTCTGACTGTTGCTGGGATCGGCTGAAGACATCAGACTCCAGTTCCTTTACTCTCCGGAAGTGGACTCTAACCAGCAACTCTCCAGGGAGTTTCCAGGTCTTGTTACTGATCTCTCTTATTCTGAGGCTCCAACTTCTTCAGCTGAGCAGCTACTGGTTCCTTCAATTCTCCAGCCTGCAGACAGCCTGCAGACTATCCAGCTTTCAGTGATACAAGCCAATCTAACATATCACCATATAATTATTAAAAAGGTGATATATTAGATTGGCTTACATGACTGAAAGAACTAAAGAATATAGTTAGATACTTACAAATCTATTAGTTCTGTTCCTCTACAGAACTCTGACCAATAAATTCTTGCTAAGTTGCCCAGGCTGGCTTTGAATTTACAATCCTCCTACCTCAGCCTCCCAAGTAGCTAGGATTACAGGCATACACCACCATGCCCATCATGTTAGCTACTATCTATTAAAAAAGAGGTTATCATTACTACCTAGGTCTTATCCAATTTTGTTCTCATCACCAAGCTCATGATAGGTATCCAAAAACGTTCAAGTAAAGAAACATTTTGGTGTTCAAGTTACTAGTTTCCATCATTTTCTCTCTAACCCCACAAAGGTAAATTTCTATTTACAGGCTACACTATATAAGGACAAAATCATTCCAAGAAAGTAGTTATAGTATTTACAGGACAGCAGAAAGAGCCACATCCAAAGGTGCCTTTCCCAAGATGAGTCTCCTCCAGCAGAGTTAGAAACAATCCTTTCACTCCACACTCCCAGCCCCGAGAACCACTGCCACCACTCTTTTCCTTCATCATTTTCTCATTCCCATCTTTCATCCAGCATTTCTTTTCTTTGTAATAGCACTACCAGATACCAGTTCACCAACATGCTATCCATGCCATGAGTTCTCCCGAGGGAATTAACTATCTATTCGTACAAACATAATATGGATGGGGTCTCTTGATATAGAAACCTAAGGGAAGCATAAGTATTCCCTTCATCTGCATCCCTAGAATAATGATCCACTCCCCTGAGGAAGTAAACAAGCTTTCAGAAACCTCAATTGTGAAAGACTGGATAGAATGGTCAATCATATACTGTTAGCTTTTACCCATAGCTACCCCTCAGATGTCCTTTCCATTTGCCTCCCTGTTGCCACCGTAGGACCCCCAGAGCCTACTGTCTCTCTAGGGAGAAGTGTGACTGAAAGCCTTTTGGGGCATTACCTAGCCCTCTCCAATACAGGGTCTCACCAAAGGCTCTTTTTAGCTCCATTATTGCATTCAAAACCTTGCAGCCAAAGGAAGTAGCCTGTCCTCATTATCCAAGGGCAATCAACAGAGCAGGGGTAAAGACCACACAGCAAACCCTCTTAAACAAGGACCATCAGAATGATGAAAAAGTTGATGAGAATTTTCTCAAAAAATGAAACAAAAAAAAATCAACTTTTCATAATGTATCATGTATTACATTGATCAAAATTTACATTATACTTGCAATTATGCACTAATTCCAATGACACGGAATGAATAAATTGATGGAGGGCTTAGAGCATAATTTTGTAACCATTCTGTATAACAGCATGATATGACAGCCTTGAGTGCACATTTGCCTTTTGAAAGACAATTACATAAAAGTCATTCAGAACAAAAAGTTCTATATTTCATCATTTTCTCTCCCAAATATTCTCAAACTCCTTCCAAATTCTTTTAAAGCACATCTCTCAACATTATCCCTGCTGGTTTTCCTCATCAAGTTAACTAGTCTAGCATCTACCACTGCCATATACTTACTTAGACCTCTTTTTTATTATCATTATCATTATTATTATTAAAGTACAATGTATATATGGTAAGGTACACAAATAGAAGATGTGCAACTTAAATTTTTACACAGTCATATGCCTATTCCAAGACACAATTTTCCAGCATCCTAGAAGGTTTCCTCCTGCCCCTTTCCAGTCATTACCACCACCACCCTGGAGTAACCACTATTCTGCTTTCCGTCATCAGGAAGTAGTTGTTGTTTCTGAATTTCATTTAATGGAATCATGCACTATGCAATCTTATGTCTGCCTTAATTAGTCTATGAGATCCTGCCATGTTGCTGTGTTTTTGTAGTTTATTTTCTTTTATTGCTTTTGTAGTGATTCATTTTATATCACAATTTATCATTTAATTCTGCTGATGTGCATTCAGGTTGTATCCAATTTGAGGTTATTCTGAATAAAGACATATGAACATTCTTTCATGCACTTTTTCTAGACACATGCACTCATTTCTCCCAGATATACCTAGAAATAGAATGACTGGATTATGGGTGAGAGTGGATACAGCTACAGTTTTCCAAAGTGACTGTACCGTTTTACACTCTAACCAACACCATCTATGAGATCCAGTCGATCTACATCATTAGCATTCATCATCTGTTAATTTTAGCTATTCTGGAAGGTATGTAAGTATCTCATTGTTTAATTTATATTTCTCTGTTGACTAATAATGTTGAATATCTTTTTATAGGCATACTGGCCATATACAAAGTACCCTTCAAGTTTCATTTTTCTTTCTTTTTTTTGGTACTGGGGATTGAACTCAGGGGTACTCGACCACTGAGCCACATCCTCAGCCCTATTTTGTGTTTTATGTAGAGACAGCATCTCACTGAGTTGCTTAGTGCCTCGCCATTGCTGAGGCTGGCTTTGAACTCGTGATTCTCCTGTCTCAGCCTCCCTAAGTGCTGGGATTACAGGCTTGTGCCACCGCACCTAGCTTCAAGTTTCATTTTTTAAATTCTTTTTCTTATTGATTTTACCCACACGTAAACATACATATTCTGAGTATAAGGCCTTGGTCAGATATATGAATTGCAAATTTCTTCTTCCAGTCTATATTTTGCTCTTCATTCTCTTAACAGTGACTTTGAATGGAGGGAAGTTTTTATAGTCATTGCTTTCTGAGTCCTTTAAAAAAATCTCTATCTACTCACTTATTCTTTGGTTGATTCTTATGGTTTGAGAAGTACTCTACCATGCTTGCAATTCATGAAATACTGCATCTTTGAAAGGTTTCTGCTTTCATCTTGCTGTTGATTTGCACTGCACTCATATTATGTTGTTAGGTACTGGATAACTACTATAAATGCTGGGTGATCCACTTTATAACTGGAGAATTCATCAGTGATTACTTCCATATTAAAATCACTTGTGTACAAATATTAAGAACTAATGTAAAATTTTAAAATTCTAAAGTCCATTATCCCAGCATTTTCCCCAAACATACCTTAGATAATTCTTCCTTTCCCTTTGAACCCAGTCATAAAAAACCCCTGCTGCATCCTTTTCCTTAAATTAATAAAAAACAAATTTCCAATTTCCAACCATATAGTTACAAAACAAACTTACTTTACTTTTGCCTCTAGTGATCCAGCAGGTGTTCGCCTCCTCCACCCTGCGCCTCTTCACACCCAATCCATCTTGTATTCTGCTTTCAAAACGCCTATGGGATCTGAACTCTGCTCTGCCACAGATGATGACCTGGTTCACTCCCTCATCAATTCCTCTGGAGTATGAAACTGTCCTTAACTGGTCTCTTTCTTATATTCTTTCACCCTGTCATAAATCACCTCTCAAGAACAATCTTGATCATATTACTCATCTAATTAAAATCTTTCTTCACTCCTTACTGCCCACAGAATAAAGTCACTCTCTTAGCTGAGGGTTCACAACCTAGCTTCTCTCCCAGCAATGCTCACAATCTCATATGACCCTCTTAAGACCTCTCATTTATCCTGGCTTCACATTGCTTCCTCCAACTGCCAGAACCCTTTCTTCTGTATTCTTCATTCAGTTCCTTCCCCTCTTGGCCAGGTCCATCCCAGCAGAAGCAACTGTTCCCTTTTATGTGTACCCACAGCTCTCTGTACCCACCACAGCTATATTTTAGTTCTCAGCACACTGTATTAGTTAATCATTTATTTGTTCATCTCATTCACTAGTCTTCAAATTTCTGGACTTGTATTTCTCTTTAAATTCTTCAAAATAAGATCAGGAATTAATCTTTACATCCCGAAGTCTTGTCAGGACTACTACAGAAAGGTTCAAAGAAAGAATGAATGTCCCAAGTCACTTTTATTCATGCTTTTTTTTTTCCTTATAAATCAGCAATGAACCTTCCTAAAACGATTTTTGAGAGTACCCAGCAAGTTATTCTTTCAAAGATTTTTTTTTTTTTCAGTACTAGGGATTGAACCTAGGGCCTCATGCATGCTAGGCAAATGCTCTACCATTTAGTTACATCCCCGGTCCTTTTTATTTTAAGACTATGTTGTCAAGTTACCCAGGCAGGCCTACCTAGAACCTGTGATTTTCCTGCCTCAACCTCTCAAGTGGCCAGGATCACAGATGCCAGCCGTCATGCCTGGCTCTTTCAAAGAATTTCATCAAAATTAAAATATTAATTATTTATTTGTGCTTCCTAGTTGAAGTTATTCACAATTCTTTGTCTTAATCTACCTTTTTAACTAATAACATCAAAGTAGGTTGAATATACCACTTAAGCAAAGTAGCTGTAGTCATCACACAGATCATTACTAGATGCCAACAGAATGAATCAGTTATTATTTAACAACTAAAAGATCACAAAAAATCTATTCACATATTTCCCCTTAACACACAAATTTGTATAAAGAGACAATAGGCTTAAGAATTTACAAACAAGCTTAGACATAATCACAATAATAGTTATTCAATTTGGGACAAAATTACTTAACTTCAATGTGTCTCACTTTCCTTGTCTGTAAAACAAAGATAACTTCACAATGCTGTTAGCTGAGAGCATGTTATAAAGCCCTGGACACAGTGTCTGGCTAGTAAGTGCATGACAATAAATGTCAACCCTAGGGCTGGAGCTGTAGTTCAGTGGTAGAGTGCTTGCCTAGCATGCCTGAGGCACTGGGTTCGATCCTTAGCACCACATATAAATAATAAATGAATAAAATAAAGATCCACCAACAACTAAAAAAATATTTTAAATAAATAAATGTCAACGCTTATCACTGTGCTTTTAACTTTTTAAAAAATCCTTTTACATACATTCTTTTTTTCCTCCCTTGCAACAGCATAATGAAATTGTCTGGGCAAGAAATGCTATCCCCATTTCAGAGATGGGGCATCCAAAAGAGAAGTTACAATGGTTACTCTGAGATATTTTAAGGCAGAGTTTGAACGTAATCACACCTAACCTCAACCCCAGAACAATCTGACTAAACCTCCAAAGATCCAGTTTGGAAGAAAGAGTCTTTGGGGGTTTCCCCATTGTTTCCTTCTGGTGGTCAGCAGCAACCAACTCTCAGACCTGTAGGAATAGATGAATCCCACCATGTGCTCAAGTTAAAAGGTAGAAGCAGCCTCACTTTCACAGGGCCTGACTCACGGTGGGCACTTCAGAGACATTAGCTATTGAAAACTAAAACACAAAGTGCTACTGTGCTTCCTCAATTACAGAACAAGGAACTCCACACAAATCACGCCTGTCACCAAACACAAAAATCACTTAATATTATGTCTTATCTGTCACATCAAAGTACAACATAAAAATTGAAACTAAAAAAAACGATTTTCTTTCCCTAACTTGGAAGTATACAATTTTTGCATAAAGGACTTTGATCAAGACAGTTTTTTAAAACCCAACTAGTTATACCTCATGACACATTTCTTTGCCCAAATAAGTGACAAATATGTCATCTTAGCAACACTTTAATCAATACTTATCTTAAGTACTTTGAGTTTAAACTGAAATTCACTCCCCAATCTTATCCGTATAAAGCCATTCAGTGCCTTACGAATACAGTAATGAACTTTTAAAGGCAGATGCAATGCTGCCAGGAAACGCACCAGAAAGCAAAATACTCTACAACTACAAATAAGAGCCTTATCTTTGTCTCTCTTCAAATGTACCCTTAAATGCGAAGACATATCTTAAATATCAGACTTTGACATCAGCCTCTAGCAAGGCCTACCTTTATTTTCGTGGCACTGCCACACTGGCAGCTATGATACACACATCTTATACCAAAAAAACTGCAGTCCCTGCCTTCGACAGCTCTCACTCAAGCCTAGCACGTGGCAGCCACTCGGGACGTTTTGGCACATGGGATTTACAGGGGCATGCTCGGGTTGTATTCCGGACAGTGCAGCTCCCAGAGCCGCCGAAGTCTGGGCGGGAAGGTCCTCATGCTCCTTCCGAGAGCACCAACGGGGCACCCAGCCCTGCCCGCCCCACTGTCACCTCGCCCTCGCCGCCCAGGCTCGCGCGGCGCCTCGGCTCCGGACGCCTCCGCCAGCCTCTGCGAATCGCTCGCTCGCGTCTCCTCAAACCTAAGCGAGTGAAACCGCGTCCCCGAGCCGGGACCCCAAATGCCAGCGGAGTGACCATCACATGGGCCGCAGTCCGGGGGAGGCCCGCGGCTCTGGGGGAGGAGCCGGGATTGCATCTCTCCCTCCAGCAACTCGGAGATCCCCCAGCCGCCGCCATTTTCACCGCACCCTAAACCCCACCTGGCAATTCTGGCCTCCCACCTGTGATGGGCAGAGGACGCCGTACGACGCCGTAGGAGACACGTGGACGAGCCAGAGACTCCAGAAAGGTCAAGCCCGGGGGAGAACCCGCCGCTAATTCATCCCGTAGCAAGGAGGTGCCCAGCCGTCGCCCTAGTAATGCGTCCCGCCAGGATCCACCCTGATTGGCTGAAGGAGCCCTGACGCAACGGCGTCCTCGGCTGCGTGGGAAGCCCAGGTCTGCGGCGCCCCGCCCCTGCCCCTCGGCCAGGGAGTACCCCGGGCGTCCGTCGGTAAGGGTTCCTTTAAAGGGGCCACACGTATTTCCTGCTTTGACCGGCTGCAAAAGAGGAGCTCAGAGACCATGGGATGCAGAGGCGAGTAACCAGAATAGGAATTCAGCGGAGGTCTTTGCCCAAAGGAACCTAATGGCTCTTCCAACCCCGAGAGTTGCAGAATGGAAAACAAATCTGGCAGATTCATTAAGAAGCTTTATTTATTTATGTTTTGCCTGAAGTTAAAAGGCAAATAAGTAGATGAACTAAGTTTTAGAAACCATGTTCCTGATGGTGCAAGACTCTTGCCAGGACGCACGTTTGCCCAGCCCTAGCTCGACTTTCCCTCCTCATCTTTGTCCCTTTCTATTGTTATGTCTGTCCTCACACCTACTAGAGTCAGCTCCTGAATGGTAGGGACTGGGTAAACCTCTTTGTGCTTCCACTGCACAAGGCCTCCAGAATAAAAATCTTAAAATAAACATGCCACACACATTACACACAGAGCCATTCGCCTGTCATTCATGTATGTTTATATAGTTTATTAGTTTATTCAACAAGGCACAGAGAGAGGTGAATATTTTTAAAAGGGCAAGGTCCCTTCCTTCTCAGAATTTAGTAGTGTAATACTGGTGAACATCTAGTTTTGGGGCACATAGCTTCAGTGTAACTAATATTCCCTCCAAACACCGAACACCCTATGAATTAGATACCTGTGTTTCTCTCCTAAATCATCTTCACCTCTACCCTAATTTTGTTTAAAATATTTAAATATTTAATATATGATAAAACTGTGTTGGAAAATGAAGAAAAACAACAGAAGAAACACCACTACAAAAACCAACCCTGCCAATTATCCCTACCATATTAGGCCTCAGATTTATCTTTAAAATAAGATTGCTGGCATGAAAACTCTTTAAGGTTTTGTTTTGTTTTTCTTTCTTTCTTTCTTTCTTTCTTTCTTTCTTTCTTTCTTTCTTTCTTTCTTTCTTTCTTTCTTTTTATGATTTGGCACAGTCTACTGCACAACTCTAGAGGGCTGCACTCTGACTCTTCTGTTTGTTTTTGTTTGTTCTTGTTTTATGGCTCTTCCTAGCACTTGCCAGATCTTCCACTTGGCCTTTCCTCTACTGCAGATACCTCTGGCCTGGTGTGATGTGCCAGGCAAGATGTGGCAAGCGACATGACTGAAGAGGCAGTGTTACTGAGACCTTTCTTGATCTGAGCCCTACTCAAAACTAGCCACTCAGCATATCAACAGCTATGTGAGTAGGAACAGTATGGCCAAACCCAAAATATGCTGATTCTTAAACCTGAAGACAGCTCCCAAATGTTATGCTTCCTTCTTAGTGGTTGGAGGTATAAGGTACAGTAACTTGATATTTTGTAGAAAATGTCCTGACATGCCTTAGACTACTGAACCACTTCACCACCCAAATAAGGTCTGGTACTTTAGATAATAGCATCATACCAAGATTATTTTGTTTCCATATGTGTTTTATGCTTATACAAGATGTTAACAGGGATAGAAGTACACAGAAAATCTCTAAACCTGCTGTGTCTCTCCTAAGTCTAAAATTGTTTGGTTTTTTAAAAAATAACTATTGCTATATTTTAAATATATATGTTTTAGTTATAGATGAACACAATACCTTTATTTATTTTATGTGGTGCTGAGGATCAAACCCAGTGCCTCACAATGTGAGCCAAGTGCTCAGCTGCTAAGCCACAACCCCAGCCCCTAACAATTGCTATTTAAAACATGTTATCCATGTAGCAAACTCTTGAATTTTTGTGAGGTATATCCTCTGGAATTTGTCTCATCAGGGCATCCAGAGTACTTGCATTTTTGTTCATCAAATCTGACTAGCATGAGATTTCAATATGGTAGAACAATGGTAGATGCTAGATGGTCCAGGTCCTTTCAGAATATATTATGACAGAAAACAGGAAACTGAACATAGCCCTGGAGCAAGGCTATAAAAGTAGAATATTGTCTGACCCAGGTGAATATTAATTTCCTCTGGATGTGATGTTTTTGTTTACTGTCTTAATTGGGAGCTGGTAAGAGGGAAAGGTGGTTACAGGGACTTCTACTTCCATACACTAGCTCTTACTCTACAAGTTAAGGACCGATATAAGGGTTCTGTAAGGATATCCATTCCAATTATACATCAGGAACTGGAGAAATAACCAGTAGGTTGATAATAGGACCCTATAGTTCCACTGAGACAGACCTGGATGAAGACTCCATTTATTATTTGAATCCAATATCCCCTACTGTAATTGGGAGTGGGGGGAAAAGAGTTTATAAAATGCGGAGGGAGCAGGATGCTACTTAGGATCCCTGGATAGCTCCATCACCTTAAATCCTATATCCAACATCCCTCAGAAGATCAGTATATTCCTCTTTCTTATGATTTTCCAAAGAAATAACCATAAATTGCTTAGGACAAGGACTGAAGAAATCTGTGTGTACTTGCTATGATCTTCTGAGACCTTCCTCGTGGACACCAGTTTCTACTTCAGTTGCTGTATTGTCCATCTGAGAATAGGCTCCGGTTTTGAAATTGGATAATAGATTATGATTTTCCATTGAAGTGATGTTTGACCCCAGCCTTCTATTCATTCCTTGACCTCTTTAGATTATATATTAAAAAATACCCTTTCTACCTGCCCATGTATCTTGTCCCTAGAAATACCACATTCTATCAGTCATTCCCATAAGGTCAGGTCAGGTCAGGCCCCCTGCTGCCACTGTGACATTGCTATCCATTATGGTAATTAGGTTGCCTGTTGGTCGGTTATCTCTGATATTCTGGGATCCTGTCATCCCTGTGTCTACTAGGGGTTCCTGTTCGTTAAGAGGATCTTCTACCCTTAGCCCTATCCTGCAAAGGACAAATACTACAAGCTTTTTGAGGGATCTGGTTCCTTGGCAGAGACTTTATTTTCACATGATGAACAGTGGTGTCTATCTGGGCCCTTCTAAGGAGCATAGCCAGCAGGAGGGCCTTCTAGTCTTATTTGGTTAATACATTAGCATGCTTACTTCTTTAATTTTTTTATCCCTGCATCCACATTCTGCCATGCAAGTTTCGGCATCTCTATATATTGTGGCCATTTGTTCTGCCTGGCTTTTAAGAACCATCCAAGGAACATGTCAGAAGTGGCTCTCAGAGCTCTTGCCATATATTAAGTACTATGCCATGGAAATGTGCCTCTGACAGGTTAAATTTCCCTAAATCTCTTTATATTCAGCTCCTCCTTAATCCAACACCCTCAGAATCCATACCCAGGCATAGCCCCTCAGCTGTGAGCAAGGTTCTGTAGTGTCTCTGGCTTACAATCCTTTTTCTCCCTTAATAGTCCCAGAAATTACCCAGTCAGGTAGAGATGAGATTTGGCCCACAACAGGCCCCTATGTACCATCCATGTCTTACAACAGAGAGGCCCTCTTGGATCTGAGGGTTCAAAGTTTTCAAGTCTACCCTGATAGCCCAACCTGTCTCAAGACTCTCCTCCTTCCCTGTCAAGGCCCTAACTTTGACATTAGTAGTCAGCCTGCCCTGAAATTAACCTCTCTTCTAGGGAATACCTTTGCCTAGTTTTCAGCTCTGACTGCAGGTGATGAAACTCTCTTTAAATGCTGCTAAACGGTCCTTTGGACCTTCCTGTGTTGCTTGTTTGGCCATAGCCACTTATCTCCACAGACCTTACAGTGGGCAATTTCTCCATACCTCTCAGTCACCAAAGACTACACCAGCAAGGGTAGTTACTAGAAGGGAATCCAGAGGGGATGAATGGGACCTCAACTCAGCCAGGGTGTGTTCTTGATAATTTCAGGATGTATCAGAGGCAAGGGATAAGCAAAGATTTATTTAAGGACAGCAAGATTTATACACCCAAAGGTAGAGTATGGGTACCCCTTCCTTCTCAAAGAAGAAAAGATAAGTGACATGCTCAGGGTTGACATTTCTGATCATATATATGATTTTTCAGAGAAGAAATGTGCGGGTTCTCAGGCAAACTTCTTTGAAAGTCAAGTCCCATGACAATCATCCTATATCTGGGGTTTAGAATGTTTCTCTTTGGGCAAATAGTCTAGTCATAAATCATATGTGGATATATTGTGTAAGTCTTGGAATCTGGTGACATTTAAATTAATTATGTTTCTGTTCCAGGTGATCTGGTACAAGCATATGTTGGAGGTTTTGTTCATCTAATAAAAGGACAAGCATGTCTATCATGCTTATAGATCTGAATCTCCATCTACTAAGGGCCACTTACTCTCTTCCCAAGAATCCACTTATGTCACTTTCAGGTGCAGCCTTCCCTAATTCAACAAAGGTGATCTGGACAGCCTACCAGTGACTAACAGTACTCCAGTAACTAGCAGTGGGATGGGTTCTGCCATCCTGCCCTCCAGTGATTCATCTTCAGAACCCCACCATCTTTAGAGTCTGCTTCACAGGACCAACTTCCTGAGGGCTGGAGCAGGGGGGGGTTTCCAAAAATGGAGGCTGAAGCTGGGATCCTTGTATGATGAGTGTAAAGATCACATGACTAGAAGATGAATTAAGCCACTCGGCAAGACTTTATTGGAATGCCCACCCTCGGACCAAATCCCCAGTCCATCAGAGCGTGTCGGGAGAAATGACGCTGGATCCTCCGTGCACAGAGAATTTTAAGAAAACCGGGTCAGGAAGGGGAGGGCTTGGGAACAGGAAGAGAAAGCCAGAGTCCTTCCTGGATAGGTCAGGAAAACCCACTGATTGACAGGAGGCGTGTCTACTAGTGACGTCACATCTGGCTTGTAGCTCTGCTTCATAGCTGCTGACCGATTCCCTTAATTGGGCATCTTAGACCCTGACCAGACCTAACAATGAGTATTAAAATAAAAACAAAAAAACAAAAAATGAAAAACAGTGCTTCCAAAAGAAGAGGAGTGAAAGAAGCAGAATATGGGGGTAAGTGAGAAAAGTGAAGTGAGGCTGTGATCTTAGCTGGAGACTCCAACTCAACTCTATAAAGAGCTCTGGAGCATGAATTACCCCACAGGGTGGCTCAAGCTTGAGGCAGGGGGTTGATTTTCTTCTATTACATTTCAGTGTTCATCAGATATCAACTAGAGGCTGCCTAGGGATGGAGGTGCAGAACCAGTTGAGTGAGGTAGCCCACACTTGGTTGAGCAGAATCCTCCAGAAAAAGAGGGACATCTGTGAGCCATTAGCAGCCAAAACTCACAGCAGCCAAAGAATGGTGCTGGGATAGTGGATACTAAGCCAGTGTTTGCTTTTTGAAAGAATCCACATAGGATTGCATGTGCCTAGAACCTCCGAAAAGACTTCAGTGGAGACCACTACTGTGGTGGCTTCCAGGTGGATGTATTAGATACCAGTAAACTGGCCCTTTGCTATATTATCTTTCATACTTCTAGAATTTTTGCCAGGTGAATGCATTACCTTTTTCATAAAAGCCCCTTTTATGTGCCTATAAGCTAAAGGGATGATATTTATCTACTGTACTGCCCAGAGGATAATTTCCTCCCAGTTTCTTACTCCTACAACAGAATATCACAACCTCAACCTAATGGGCCATTGATTTAATAACAGGACACTCTGCAATGCTCAAGGAGACTCTGTAACAAGCAGGAAACCCCAAGTCCTGGTTCTTGCACTTTTGTTATTATTGGGGTACACTATATGCCCACATAATTGCTTCCTCTGCTTCAAAATGTGATAGTAATAAGGTAAGATATTTGCTCAATAATGAACCTCGGAAAAGAGTCAGGAAAGCTGCTGCCAAGGAAATTGAAACCACTGTGTCCGGGGGTAATGAGTGAAAGAACAGCAGGCCCATGCTGGAATAGGCCACAGATGCTTAACCTGAGGCCTGGAACCACCCATTTCTTTTAGTCCCCCATTTCCTGGTTAGCTAAAGTCCCTACAACTGAGACGTAGCATCAACTAACATCATTAGTTAATGAATCAATACTCGGTGAGATTTGGGATTCAAATTGGTGTTTGAAATCACAGCTTTTGATTTCCTGAGAAGTCAGCTTTGTCTCTGGTTAATTCAGGAGTCTCAGGGACAGGATGAATATCTTGGAAGAAGTGACAAATTTATGCTAACCAAATCAGTGGTGGAATTTAATTTTTTTTTAATATTTTTTTATTTTCTTAGTTGTAGGTGAACAGAATATCTTTATTTTATTTTTATGTGGTGCTGAGGATCGAACCCAGTGCCTCACGCATGCTAGGCGAGCACGCTACCACTGCGCCACAATCTCAGCCCCGGAATTTAATTTTGATTAGAATCTCTTTGCTCTACTACCCAGTTCCATTCCCTGCTTTATGCTGACTCACCCAGGTCCTATATCTCTGGCAGGGCTCAGCCATGGGGAGGCATTGGCAGGAACCTGCAGGGTGAGAGGGGAGAGAGATCAAGGTGGTCGTTTCCAGGGCTTTCTCCCTGCAGGGTGGCAGTGGCTTTATACGCCACTTGATGTCACAGCACCTTACCTACTGCTCTGCTCTCACTGAATTCTGGACCCACTCCTCCTTGTCCCTTCAGGCAAGACCTACTGTGGGACAGCCTAGCATACTGCATCTAGCCTCAGGGTGCTTCAGCATCCTCTATTAATTTCCTTTAAATCTGAGATATCTGTCTGTATCTCCCCTCTCCCCCCCCCCCCCCCCCCCCCCCCCCGTTCTTTGTGTGTTTCTGGAGATCAGAGTGATTGCACCTTTCTAAGGTCCCTTTAACTCTTTTCAGTTATTCCTTCTGTGACAAAGGTGTCATTTGTTTCTTAATTGATACTGATGAAACAAAGTATCACTTAGGCTAAGAAGATAAAAAGTGTCCAAAAGTAAATTTAGAACCCTGGTGATGAGCCACTCATTCAGACACACACACACACACACACACACACACACATTTTTCTTACTGCGCCCGTGCAAACCTCTGTTTCCGCAAGGAATGCCTCAATGATGGATAACGTTGAACTCAACTAACACTGGCTTAAACTACAAAGACAGTTACAGTTACTTACCTCAAAGTGTACAAATAGGCTGTCTCAGAGTTGGTTCTGTAACTCAAGAATGACATCTAGGACTCAGGTTCCTTCTACCCTTCTGTTCTGCCTTTATCTGTAAGGAATGGGGAGAAACACTACCTACCTTTCTAGACTCTGGTGGGAGATGGAAAAGAAAGGGTGGGGGGATAACAATTGAGTAGTCATGCAACAGTATCTGTTCCATCCAATGCCACAGGTGTCAACCAATTGTCCCTCTCTGATAATTCCTTATGCTGTTTTCCATTGGAAATGTCTGTTACCTTTCCCCTGTTGTCTCTCTAAATAGTAATAACTTTTAAAGCCCAATTCCAGTCTCTTCAGCATGTATTTGCAACTCCTATTGAATCATCTCTGATGACCATGTGATCTGTTTGAGATGGTCATCTAGAAACCTGTATTAACCATCCTTTCTTATGTTCTGTATTCTTGATGCTCTGGTCTCTGGGATTTGGCTGACTGAGGAGGGGCAGGGTTAACTAATTCCTAGAGACAGCAAGCAACTCTCCCAGGAGTGTGCCTTTCATAAGCAAACCAGCTGATCCAATCTGGGTTTTAAAAATCAGACCAAAAATTCCTTGCCCAAACCACCCCAGGTCCAGGAAGCAGACAACTCAGAGGAGCCTCTGTACCCCAGAATCTACGGGAATTACCAAAAGTATGCAATCCTAAACCTGTTTGCTGTCTTGCCCAATATTTCCCAGGGGAAACCACAGTAAACATTTTGCCCATTTTTTCCTCCTGCTACTTCTGCCTCCTGACCAATCTTGGTGTTTCCTCCTGTGGTCCCATACAGCATACTGGGCTCTTCCCTCTTGGCAACCATGAATAACAAACTACCTTTCCCATGGCAGTTATCTTCTGATATGTTGGCTTTAGCATACCTGAAAAAGAATATAAAACAAGACCTTTCTCCATAATCTACTTTCCATGGCTGGTTTCTAACTACCATGTGCCTTCTCTATCCAGGGACCAGCTCTGTGGAGTCACTGGTCCTAGCCTACAGTTGGTTGTATCTTACTCTCCTTCCCTAGAATAAACTCCAATCAGTCATCTTCCCACCAGACCATCTAGAAGACAGATATTTCCCTGCTAACATTGGCCACCTCCAGACGTATAAGTTATTCTAAAGACCACACATGCAGGGCTGAGAAGGAAATAGGAGGATTAGGAAAAGAATTCTGTCTGCTAGAAACTAAGTCATTTGATTTAATTATAGCCCCAGATATATCTTATCTTCATTTTACAGATATTAAATTGAGGCTAAATGTATTAGTTTCCTTTGGCTATTGTAGCAAATTTACCACAAATTTAGTGACTTTTAACTATACAAATTTACCTTACAACTCTAGAGGTCAGAAGCCCAAAATCAGGTTTACTGGGCTGACAGCAGGATGGGGCTGTTCTGATCCCTTCTGGAGGCTCTGAGTAGAGAATTCATTCTCTTCCTTTTTTTAGTTCCTATTGGCCCTCTGCCTGACTTGTTTTGTTCCTCCATCCTTAATGTACATCTCTGTAATCTCTGCTTCTCATATCACACCCTCTTCAAATGTCCCTCTGCTTCCCCCTTATAAGGACACTTGTGATTAAATCAAGCCTCACTGGATAATCCAGGATAATCTTCCCATCTCAAGATTCTTAATTTAATTGTGATTGCAAAGGTCTTTTTGTGACTTACAGCAACATTCCTAAGTTATAGGAATTAGGACCTAGATATTTTTTGAGGACCAGTCAAGATGATTGCAGGGCTGCATTCCTTTTAGAGGATCCGGGGAAAATTCCATTTCCTCATTTTCCAGCTTCTCGAAGTCACCTAAGTTCCTTGTGGCTCCTGCCTATACCTTCAAAGTCAGCAGTGTAGCATCTTCAGATTTCACACTGAAAACTCCAACCCTTACCTCCATCATTACAGTTCTTCTCCAACTCTGATCCTACTGCCCCCCTCCTTCCCTTCTATAGCAGCGCCCAAAATAATCCAAGAAAAGCTCATCCAAGAGGTCATTTTTGCCATATAACATATTCACAAGCAGGGAAGATGAAGAACATGGACATCTTTGGAGGCCATTATGTTTACCTGCCACTCCAAGACAGAAGGCAGCTCAGTGGTTCCTGGGGACAAGGGTAGCAGGAGTAGACAGAAAAGACCAAAAAGGAGCAGAAGAATATTTGGGGTGTTGTGGTTACTGTGATTGGATGAGGACTTCATGGGTTTTATGTTTTGACATGTGTCAAAACTGAAATTGTACACTACAAATATGTGCAGTGTGTTATATGTCCACTATACCTCCATAAAGTTGTTAAAAAATACTATCTGGGCAGGGATGGGGGGGAAGCCCAGAAACTTCTGTCAAGTTTTAGAACTAGGTGGTGGTGTAACCAAGATGTGCACTCAGGCCTGTCATTTGACGCTGAAGCCTGTCCCTAGAGTGTCCTGCCCTTTGGCCTCTCTTCTGCAAAGTCAAGCTAATACTTGATTCTTAGTGCTGTGAGCACATGGTAGATACTCAGTAAATGGCAATTTCCTTCCTTTTCCACTGTGAGGACTGGTGATGAGCCAGTGTTTCTGAGAATCTCAGAGCTTATTCTGTCTTAAAAAAAAAAAAACTGAGAATCACTGCTTTCTGAGAGAGGGAGAGGAAAAGGAAGAAAAAGAAGAGGGTGGAGAGATGGGGGGGGGCGCGGGAGATGTATCTGAGAAAAATACCAAATGGAGTCAACAAAGTAAAATCAAAAGACTTTGCCTTCAGGGATTCTCTGATCTAAATGCCCTGTGCTCTAAAATACAGAGCAAGTTACAACATCAGATATAAATTTGTTATTTTCAGAAATCTAGCCTGGTTCATTTTGTTGCCTGGTGATGAGAGATGATTCTTAAGAACAAATAAGAGGAGGTAAGCATGTGGGAGCTACCCAAGAGTTACAAATCATGAGATGAACAATGATTGTTGTACCCTAGGTCACAAAGCCCTGTGGGCTGACATGCCATGTTTGGACCCACAGTGGTAAAACAAAACAGAATGGTACTCCTGACTGGTCAAGTAACTCTAGTCTGTTTCCCAGGTATCCTCAAAAGAAAAAAAAAATCACCAAAAACAGTGGCACATACCCATAATCCCAGCTACTTGTGAGGCTAAGGCAGGAAGATCACAAGCTCAAGGCCAGCCTAGGCAGCTTAGCAAAACCCTGTCTCAAAATAAAATTTAAAAAGGTCAGGGGATGTAGCTCAGTGGTAAAAATGCCCCTGGGTTCAATCCCCAGTGCCAGGAGAAAAGAAGGAGGAGAAGGAAAATAAAGGAGAAGGAGAAGAGGAGGAGGAGGAGAGAGAAGGAGTCCTTTATGTGTTTCCATCATTTGCCATTTGTTCATGCATTTAGATGGCAGTATCTTCTATTCATGGATCAATTGAAAATGTCTGAGAAAAAGGGACCTTGTTTCCAGTTTCCCTTTGGAATTCTCCATGGGATCTTATATACCATGTTGCCCTATGCTCATTGGAGCTGTCCTTTCAGATTCAATTTGTTGATTTCACCTTGGATTCATTCATTCATTTCATTTCTAGGTCTGAGTCTGTCCAAGGCCATGCATGTTAGATAATTATATGCAGCTTACATTGGTCCTATCAATTAGGTTAGGAAGATAGGAATAAATTAGGTATTATGAGAAAGAAAAGAGAAAAGAGCAGATGTCTCAATCATCTGCAGGCAAGCTACCCATATGAAGTGAATTTATGATTTACAGTAATGGTTTTATAAATGGTTAGGTATAGTAGACAGAGCCAGATGTGATGGAGTCACACTTCCACTTACCAACTCTATGATCAATGCAAATTGTTTTCACTTCTCTAAGCCTCAGTTTTCTCATCTGTAAACTGAATAAATAGTTCCTGCCTAGAGAGCTATTATGAGGTGCTAGCTATTGTGAGGTGTGTAGATGCCTAGCAGATGGGAGCTGCCTTCTCTTCCTTTACCCTTCTCCTTATTTATCTTTATCTAATTGGGCTTATGAATTTGCTCCAGCTAAACTGCCTCAGGGGAAATGAAAATATGAATGTCAATCAACCTGCAAAGTGCTTGGACACTGTAACCCATGAAGAAATATTAGTCCTCAAAAGCACTGAGAGAGTAGGCAGTTGTGGCCTGTAGCCATATTTTGGCACTGAATCATGTCCTGTTTTGCATTGTTCTCTAATTGTTTCAAGTCATTTCCCCTCTCTGAGATTCAATTTCCTAGCTAGTTACAACATGCACTTGGAATAGGATTCTCTTTAAGTTCCATCTAGTTCTTCTCAGTTCTTTTTCCTACCCATATCCTGCTATTTGCATAATAAAAACTCAGAATATGGTAATGACGGTGGAGAGCTAAGCCAAGCACTTATACATAGAGCAAGTTCTTTACAGCATGAGATCACAGCATGGATCAGGGCCACTGGCTGCTACCCAGATAGATACCCTGGATCTTCCTATTACAAAGTCATCATCCATGACACTCATCTCAATTCCACCCCTAGCAGAGCAGGGAATTCAAGATCACAACAGTCCTACTAGATTCAGTCAATTCCCGGATATTTGCAGCTTCTGCTGCTTCCCAAAGGAGCGCTACAATGGTCATGCTTCATGTTTACTCTCTAGAACTATGGTTTTAAACTTTAGCTACACATTAGAATCACCCAGGGAGCTTTCAAAACAGCAGAGTTCATGATTGTATTGGATTGGGATGGGGTCTGGGCAATGGTATTTTTAAAAAGGTCCCCAGGCAATTTTAAGTGCTTTCAAAATTGAGAATCATTGACCTAGGCCAGATACTGATGTGTAATTACAGGGGTCCATACCTGATTTCTTGAATACCTCTGGAGTTCGAATGTTAGACAAATAAAAATGGAGGAAAGAACAAATAAATATGAGATGGTATGATAGAAAAATTATTGGATAAAAGGCCAGAAAACCATATTCCTAGTCCAATCACTATGTAAATACTAGCAATTGTTTCCTCTAAGCCTCAATTTACTTTCCTGTGAAAGGGGGCTAATATTACTTGCTTTTATCTTACTCTCCAAATTATTGTAAACATAGTGCATGTTATAATATTTTGCAGGGCTGAGGATGAAACTCAGTGGTAAAGTGCTTGCTTAGCAGGGGTAAAGCCCTGAGTTCTAAAGAAAAGAATAAAATGCTTTGCACATTTGCGTATTCTGTAATTTTAAGAAATTGTTAAAAATAAAATATAACAGTCATCCAAGCCAACTGTTTTTTCTAGAAACTCATGCTTGGAGACTAGATGAAGGGACATGAGGGGAGGCAGACTCCTCACTGCAGTAGCTTTGCTCCTGTTCTAGTTTTAGCCCAGCATGGCTATAGAGTGAGTGTTTATGTCACCTCGGAATTCACATGTTGAAACACAATCCCCAATATGATGGTGTTTGGAGGTGGGGCTTGGGTGGTGGTAATTAGATCATGAGGGTAGAGCCTTCATAAATGTTATCAAAATGTTTATAAAAGAGATCCCTACTCCTTTCCATCATGAGAAGTAATAGCAGAAGCCACCATCTATGAACCAGGAAGAGTGCCCTTACCAGACATGGAGTGTGCCAGCACTTTGATCATGTGCTTCCCAGGCTCCTAGACTGTGAGCAAGAAGTTCATTGATTAGAACCAGCATGATCTCGAATATCCTGTTACAGCAGCTTCAATAGACTAAAGCCAGGATCCTGAAACCATGCAGACTGAGTAGTATCCCCAGCTCTGCCAAGAAGCCTTGAATAGCTGCTGCTACCAGGGACCCTCCTTGGTTGCCCTTGCTCACATCTGCCTGCTCTTCAGCACAGGACTGGCCTAAGGTAGGTGCTCAGTGGGTTTATACATGAAGGTCCTAGATTTCTGGTTCTGAAAACTTTGTGTAGCATTCAGATGTGCCTCTGTCTTTTTTGTTTTGGCAACTCTCTGGACCACCCATCTGATGACTTGGAAGTAGTTTCTAACAGGAGGAGTAGATCTGCTGGCTCCTCAGCCTGTATGTACTATTGCCACCTGTGAGAGGCTCCCTGCTCTATATCCAGAAATACACCACCCCCCTATACACACTAGCCAGACCAGCCGTTGGCCCTTCATGAAGGGATATGTGGAATTCAGACAAAACATATGGTGTTTGCCCAGAATCTTGCTGTTTTTATTTATGTTTTTAAATAACTTGTTTTTCTTATTATTACAAAACAGCACATGTTTGTTTGAAAAAATACTAGAAAAGCCAGGCAAGCAAAAATTAAGTACAAATCGTTCATAAATCCCTCACTCTAAGAAAATCACTGTTTAATGTTCCGAGTAACACACACACACACACAGACACACACACATACACACACACACACACGCACACACCTCTTTAGAAAAATGGGTCAAACTGTACTTAGTCATTTGTAACCTGCTTTTTCACTTAACCATGTCTCACTGCCTTAAATGGTCATCTTGCACTATTATTTGCACTATTGCCTCCACTCCCATGAGTCCACTTCTGCTGCCATTAATTCCTTACTGTTTTTACAAATTGAGCAATATAAATTACAACAGACTAAACCAATTAGCAATGTGAAGGACTTTTCCAGTTCACTGGTACAATGGGACTCTGTGCTTCAGCATATGCTCAGAAACAAACCCTACATCTTATAAAATGTTTGTTTCATGAAGAGCTACAGGGCTCAGGCTGTAATAGAAACAAAACGTTTATGAAGCAGCCATACCCTTAAAACTGCTACAGTTTCTATGAAACTGGAAAATTCCATTGCCACAGCCAATGTCAACAGCACAGGCAAGAAAGGAATGTAGAAATTCAAAGGAAGGGAAGAATTTGATTAACAGAGACTATGGGGTAACTGGCAAAACTCGATGAACATTACCCGCTTCCAGAATTAGGGTCCACAAACCAGAGTACAGGCATTTGCCTTACCTGAAGTTGGTAAGGTAGTAGGCATGTTATGCATGCTTGCTGAGGGAATGAAGTTAGGCTGGGTTTCAAGTTTGGCAATAATGTATCTGGCTAACAGTATCCCAGGTAGTGCCCCCAGCTCTGCCTTGGAGACAGTCTTGCAATGCTCCTTAGGCAAGTGCCCACATGTCCACATGCAGGGCCAACAGTGATTCCTGTAGATGTCAAGCCTCAGAATGGGAATTGCGATAGCTGCTGGAGAGGAGGAGGTGGGGACTTGCTGGGAAAGTGATAAAATTCGGACTGAGAGAGGTGGAGCTTGCAGGTAACTCAAGGAGAGACTGCATGCAGATATGTTCTCCATTCATCCTTCTCACCACCATGATGGCAGAGCCTCTAAGCTGGGCTCCCCTGTTTCCTACACACCTACACAATTCATTCACCAGAAGGTTACCTGGATAATTTTAAATAACCTCTCTAATTATATAATATTTGGGTTTAAACCCAAGAACAGAAAATAAAAATCATTAGAATGTTGTTTTCCACTATTTACAGAAAGCAAAGAATATTGCTTAAAAACCAACCAGGACCAAAAGGCCCATAATGATAAGCATTGACCATTTACTTTTTCCCACCAAAGGGAACTGCTAATCTTCCCCAGTTCTGGCTACCCAAAGCAACTCTTAAATTTTTTTCTTTTTCTTCTTTCCTTCTTTCCTTCCTTCCTCTCTCTTCTCTTTTCTTTCTTTCTTTCTTTCTTTCTTTCTTTCTTTCTTTCTTTCTTTCTTTCTTTCTTTCTTTCTTTCTTTCTTTTGTAGTTCTATTAGTGCATGGCTCTATATTTCTAAATATTATGCTTATATCGTTCTTTCTTATTTTTTAATATTTTGTTTTAGTTGTAGATGAACACAATATCTTTATTTATTTTATGTGGTGCTGAGGATCGAACTCAGTGCCCCACGCATGCGAGGCAAGCGCTCAACCGCTGAGCCACAACCCCAGCCCCTCGTTATTTCTTGACCCTTCAATTTTAAGCTTATAACTATCTTTTTATGTAGATGAAATTTTTAAAAATTTACAAATAGCTTTATTGAGGTATATTCTACCTACAATAACCTGCAATATATTAAATGTGTGTACAATTTGATAAATTCTGCCATAGGTGTCCATCCAAGAGACAATCCCCATAATCACAATTATGAACACATCCATCACCTCTAAAAGTTTTCTCAGATCCCTTTGTCATCTCCTCCTTCTGTTCCTTCCATGCCATCATCCTCAGGTGACCTCCAGGCTCTTTGTCACTACACAAAGTACATACTCTTTTTTGCCTGATTGATTTCATTGACCATAATGACTTTGAAATTCATCCATATTGTTGCATGTATCAGCAGGCCATTCCTTTATAAGGTCAAGGAGTAGTCCACTGTATGGATACACCACAGTTTGTTCATCCTGTTAATGGACATTGGGGTTCTTTCCAGTTTTGGGCAATGAACATTCTTGCACAAGTCTTTGTATGGACATCTGCTTTCATTTCTAGTGAATGAATACCTAGGAATGAATTAGCTCAATCATGTGGTAGGTGCATGCTTAACTTTTTAAGAAAATGTCAAAAGTACTTCTGCCATTTTGTATTCCCATCAGGAATATGAAGGTTCTAGTTCCTCCACCTTTGCAAGCATTTGGTATGGTCAGTCCTTTTAATTTTTAGCCATTCTAATGTAGTGGTACCTCCTTCTGGCTTTAGTTTGCATTTCTCTAGGGGCTAATGACGTCAAATATTTTTTCATGTGTTTATTTTCCATTCTATATCTTTGGTGAAGTGCCTAGACAAATATTTTACCCATTTTATTTATTTTTTATTTTTTATTTTTTATTTTTTGGTACTGGGGATTGAACTCAGGGGTACTCGACCACTGAGCCACATCCCCAGCCCTATTTTTTGTGTTTTATGTAGAGACAGGGTCTCACTGAGTTGCTTAGCACCTCGCTGTTGCTGAGGCTGGCTTTGAACTCGCGATTCTCCTGTCTCAGCCTCCCTGAGTGCTGGGATTACAGGCTTGAGCCACCG